>ML170181.1:261906-360631 GCA_004355085.1 Rickenella mellea
CGAGCTCCCCCGACTCTCTGTTATTGCTGCGAATGATATTTGGGAGCTGCAAAGCACGCAACCTCCTTCACAAACAACTCATCGAGTATGTCATGCAGAATTGGCCAGGGAGCTTGTTACACAATGATAAGCTCTTCTTCCTCACTCTGCGCGTTGCACATGGATCATATGGGTGTAGACAAGAGTTATGTTGGTTTGTATTGGTTGAAAACAGAGTGATTTACAACAAGGAGCGACAAGTTCGATTTGGAGCCAAGTTGCGACACGCAACGAGGGTTTGAAACTCCGCAACCTCTTTTTGGAGCTGGCTCCTCCCCGCAACCTCTCTATTGCCGACATAGGTTCCTCGCTCGCTCTGCAGTTTGAAGGTCAACTACACCACTCAGTCTCGCCACTATCCTTACAGAACTCTTGGAAGAGGATGAAAATCTGTTACCAAAGACTACCGAGCAAGTCATCGAAGACAGCGAAGAAGCTGGCATGTTAACTTTGTCAGAGGGTTTCGTTGGCAAACGAGATGGCTCAGTCTCTGATGTATGGCCAGGCGCCTGAAGCTGAAGACGGATCCTTTACCGGTCGATGGAGAGGATGGTTAATACGAACCTGGCGTTTCGTTGGCCTCGGTGCAAGAGGTGGTATAGAAGATAGGTGATTCCCAAACTTACACCATGTTTGTCGTGCAAATCTGAACGGAACCGCATTTCAAAGTTTTACGAATGACGATCTCAATTCAGCTAGTTTCAAATTCATGAAGTGCATCACGGCCGTTCGTCCAGAGCCGCAACGTGGAGAAAGTACGAACTGCTGAATGGAACGTTGCCGACACCGCATCTCGGAAATGTCTCTACCATACGTCCAACACCCAACCGTTCTCAACGAAATCTCGAAAACGTTGCGTACCGCAATGTTCCCTGGCTTCGTTAATCCCCTAGAAACATTCTCAGTGCAGTGGAATCCAACGTCTTGGAACTAGTTATAGGCCATATGAAGTTGCATTGCAGAGGAACGAAAAGTTAGGTATTCGGCGCGTCATCAAGTGGATTGTCCAATCGTCTTTTCTGAGGACACACGCATGGGGTTGTGGAATCTCGACACTTCGATAGGCGGTCCTGTTTGACTTCACGCATTACAATGAAGATAACTGCAATCCAAATACAAGATGTCGCTGCATCACGTCCTCAAGTGTGCACAGTTGTTGGCGTTCCTTTTACTGTAATGGACCGACGGTCGCCTGGCAACCACCAACAGGTCGATATGCTGCAAGAAATTATCCCCCGGTTCTTAAGCTGGTACCGAATTTCAAACTCTATACTGCGTTCGCTCATCGTAGCATAATTCTTTTCGTTGGTCAACTTGCCTGTGGTACCTTGCATCGGTGGATTTACGTTGAAATTCCGCATCAAATTGCTCTGACGCGAATGCGTGAATTTCAAGCTCTCAACTTCGTTCAAATGTGGCACCAAAACTGCGATTCTTCGTTCGATAATTACATCTCGGGCTTTGATTTATGCTGCGAGAGTTGCTCCCACGATAAAATACGAATTTTAAACTCTTGACTATTTTTGGCCATAGAACCATGGCTACATTTGTAGATCGACGGTGGCGGCGATTCAACCGTTGGGTTGAGAGATCCTGTCTATACAGCACCATGAGGACGGAGCGATGGGGGAACGAATTCGACTCCAGAATCGTTTTTACGCGAGCATTGCCGTCCGCAATGCCGGTTGATGGCCGGCTTAGCGTTGCTCTCGTTGCTAGGCTTTGTTTCCATTTGGTTCCTCGGTGCGCAGTCGTTGCCATCAACAGTGAAACCCGACGAAGTAACATCGCAGTCATCTCCATGGCGCGGTCACGTGACGAAATGCGCAGAAGGACAACGCTCACTCATTGGTACTTCGCGCCTCTATTCCTAACCAAGTACGCGTGAATTACACATCAAGAGATCCACGCCGCATCAATCATCCTTGAGATCCATCAAATCTCCAGGACATCTGCGGTTGTCTTGGCGCCATTCCGTGACGCGTAATACCAATATTCACGTTTGTCGAGCCAATGCGAGGTTATAAAAGCATGGCATGATCTGCTGGATTTCTTCACTCCCAAATTTCACTTTCTTTCGGGTGTGCTTCTTCACAGGTACTGGATAGTAAGTGTTCAGACACCATTCTTCCCATAAGTTTACTTATACTCTGCCCTGCTTTGCAGCCTTTTAATCTTCGCCTTTCATTCGTTCAACTACCACAGCCATATAATTCAATTTATCAATACTTCATATCTCATCACCGTCTTTATTCACTTTTTACAATAATCATTCAAGATGCATTCCAACACTGCCGTCCTTCTCCTCGCACTCTCTGCAGTCACTCCAGCCCTTTCCGCTCCCATCAGCCTCGGTGATCTCGGTAAAGAAGTTGCGAAAGGTCTTGCCTCCGGTAGCGCTCTCGGAGGAGTCGTCGCAGGTATCGAACAGCTCACCGGTTCCGGCTCTAGCACAACTTCGTGAGGAAATTGTGTTCGAATGCTTGACTTACGGCTAACCACTTTATATTTAGAAAGCGCGAGTTCTCCGAGGAGGATATTGCACTCCTCAATCGTGCCGTCAGCCTTGGTGATCTCGGCAAAGAAGTTGCAAAAGGTCTCGCTTCCGGAGGCGCTCTTGCAGGAATCGTCGATGGAATCGACAAACTCACCGGTTCCAGCTCTACCACCACTTCGTGAGCAACCTATTTCCGAATGCATGGACTGCATTGACACATTAGCTTCAGCAAACGCGAGTTCTCAGAAGAGGATATTGCTCTCCTCAGGCGTGCAGTCAACCTAGGTGATCTCGGCAAAGAAGTTGCAAAGGGTCTCGCTTCCGGCGGCGCTCTTGCAGGAATCGTCGACGGAATCGACAAACTCACCGGTTCCAGCTCTACCACTACCACTTCGTGAGTGAACTGTGATTAAGTTTCATGCGTTGTTGCCGAGATTTTGTTTCTAGAAAGCGCGAACCTTTATCCTTGGGTTCCCTCGGAAAGGCCATTCTTGGCACGGGAGCGAGCCTTGCGACCTCGAGCGTTGTTGGAGACGTCATCGACGATATTACCGGCCAATCGTGAGTTCTCCTGGAATTTTAACGCTCCCATTTCTGAATGATAAATCTCGCCATATATAGTTCTAAGCGAGAGGCGGTGACCCCGGAATCCCCAAAAGAGGCTGGCCACGGGCTTGAGATCTTCCCGAACCATGCGGATAACGACAGTAAACTGTGCGCCTCGACTAACTACACTCTGCATCTCATACTGACATTGTCATTATTCCTCACAGGACGAGTCCCAAAATTGAAGGTCGTGGTCTGCTGAGTAGCATCGTATCTGATGCCGACTCCGTCATCACAAAAGGCATTGTCGGCGGCGTCGCCTCGGGCATAGCAGGCTCTGTCGTCGGCGACATCGTTGGATCCAAGCGCGAGGCATTGGGCCCGGAATTTCCGGGTGCTGGCCATGGACCGGCGATTATTCCGGCAGACGTTGCGGTGCTTGACGGCGAATCATTGTGAGTTCTATGTAAAGAACTCCATTTCTCGGCTAACTGTGTCATGATACGCAGGACGAAGCGGGAAATGGAAGTGCGCAGTCTCCTCAGCAAGCTTCTCGGCGCGGGTAGCAGCGTTGTGACGTCGAGCGTTGTTGGCGATATCATCAGCGATGTTACCAAGCGCGAAACAATAACCTTGCCGCCCACCCTAGGACTTGGACTTGGTCCCGCGGTCCTTTCTCCTGACGTTGTAGCGCTTGACGATCAATCATTGTGAGTGATGCGTAAACACAAAC
The DNA here is from genome assembly GCA_004355085.1 of Rickenella mellea. Taxonomy (NCBI): domain Eukaryota; kingdom Fungi; phylum Basidiomycota; class Agaricomycetes; order Hymenochaetales; family Rickenellaceae; genus Rickenella; species Rickenella mellea. Next base: position 265,722 of record ML170181.1, read on the forward strand.
TATATATTGCCACATAATAACGTCGTACGCAGGACGAGGCGTGAACTGGAGGCTCGCGGTCTGCTGAGCAGCATCGTGTCTGATGCCGACTCCGTCATTACGAAGGGAATCGTCGGCGGTGTCGCCTCGGGCATAGCAGGCTCCGTTGTCAGCGACATTGTTGGATCCAAGCGCGAAGCAACCACACCAAGTCTTACCCCTGAGGAAATTGCAGCGATTGTGGGCACGTGAGTTCTGCTCACTTAATGACCGATTGCTCTCATTACGATATTGTCATGCATAGGTCGAAACACGACATCGATGCCCGCAGTCTGCTGAGCAGCATTGTATCCGATGCCGACTCTGTCATTACCAAGGGAATTGTTGGCGGTGTCGCCTCGGGCATTGCAGGCTCCGTGATCAGCGACATTGCTGGATCCAAGCGAGAGACAGCCGACTTTCCTCCGGTGGTGAAAGGCGGTCATGGTCCCGACATCGCAGCGCTTGAAGGCACGTCGTTTACTGGCGATTCATTGTGAGTTTTATCTATGCACAAACTACGCCTCTGGGCTCACCATACTGTTGCACGCAGGACGAAGCGGGAAATGGAAGTGCGCAGTCTGCTTGGGAAGCTTCTCGGCGCTGGGAGCAGCCTTGTCACCTCGAGCGTCGTTGGCGATGTCATCGACGATGTTGTTAAGCGCGAGCCATTGTCCTTGGGTTCCCTCGGAAAGACCCTTCTCGGCGCGGGAGCCAGCCTTGCAACATCGAGCGTTGTTGGCGATATCATCGACGATGTTACCAAGCGAGATCTTCAACTTACCCCAGAGGAACAGCTCATGATAGCGCTCCTGCGCCAAGAAAAGTCGTGAGTGTGCCTGTCCTGCATACAATTTACACCTCTAATATTATTCATAGCTCCAAGCGCAGCTTGAATGACCTCGACTAAGGCATGTACAACTTGGTCGAGTTATGATATGCTTATGACGATGAGATATTGGTAAATTACGACATTATTTATGACTTCGTGGTGCGATGTACATCCGTTTAATGTGATGATTTTCGCCCGTTTGGGAGTCACTATTTATTATGCGCAGTCTGACGAATATCGTCTATATACTTGATTTATCAATGTCTGGAAGAATTGCCGTGCACCACTTGGATTCGAAAATTCTTGGACCTGGCAACCGCACCCAAACGACCTTATTCCGTATCAGGAAAAACAACTAAGCGCCGCGGGGTTGAAATCGCGATCGAGACAAAAAGAAGTCTCAGGACCTCTGGCACCGCGAACGTTCCCAGATGAGATCCGCGACGTTAACAGGCGAAGGCTGGACAGTCTGAGTCGAAATCGTTAGCCACGACCCAACCACTTCATGTCAGCCATCGCGTTCCTTCTTTACTCGTACCATGACCACAAAGAACTCTCGCTGTTTGTACTTCCTACAACCTTCAACAAGATTCAGTCCTCTGGCTCAACTGTGAGTGTCCGTCATATGACACATCCATCCGCAAATTGGCATAAATCTGAGGTTCTGACAGGTCCTCACGTAACGTTCTCAGGCTTCACGTACTTTGAGATGATCGCCGCGATCCGTGAGTGCCCATATGCACCTATAACCATCGCGCCTACGTCCACGATCACGGCGTGACCGGCTTCACCTATTACATCAGAATCTTCGTTGAAATCGCACTCGATCATCAACCATTTACATGCTTCCTCCACTCCACAACATCAAGATCGGTCGGCACAGACAGTGGTAAGGTTTGAACCTGCACAGCAATTCCCAGACAATTTATAGACTCTACAGGGAGAATGACAGCAGTTTGGTCACAATGGGTTAAATGTTCTTTTACAAATGCCGCAAGAAACGGTTTCGCAAAGAAGACCTCATTGCTTGCGAATAGAATCTGATGGCGCATACCCCACAATGCGAGTTTCGTGAGAGTACAAAGCTGAGCAATCTCCACCTCAAACCGTAGAACCGACCCATCATGACATTCATCGCCATTGACCCGCAAGTGACGCTCCCAACCCTCGACAAGCTCCGCGCCAAAATTCCCGCAGATTTGGATGCTCACCAGATCGCTACGCAATGGTTCGCATCATTTTCCAAGTCCATTGGGTCTGGCGATGGCCATGCAGTTGTCGATCTGTTTGCCGAAGACGTATTCTGGCGAGACATTCTTGCACTGACATAGGATTTCCGGACGATCCAAGGCAAACCCCGCGTCATCGCTTTCCTACGGGATATCCTCCCATCCGAATTAGTCAAACCTACTTTGCTCAAAATCAAGGATGGATCAGACTGCATCTCCTTCCAAGAACCATTCACGGACCTCTCGTGGATTCAGATTCTTTTTTCCTTTGAGACACCTGTGGGCATCGGCTCTGGCGTCATCCGTCTCATCCCACTTGCATCAGGAGATTGGACGGCGCACTCTGTGCTCACGAACCTGGAAGACCTGAAAGGCTTTCCTGAGCGCATCGGTGCTTTGCGTGCCCACAAGCCCGATCACGGTAAATGGTTGGAGAAACGGCAGCGCGAGATTGAATTCGTCGATACGGAGCCCAAGGTGGTGATCATCGGGGCCGGGCAGACTGGTTTGGCTATAGCTGCGCGACTGAAATGTCTCGATGTGCCGACGCTTGTGGTGGAGAAGGAGTCAAGAGTTGGCGGTCGATGGAGAGATCGGTATGAGGCTTTGTGCTTGCACGATCCTGTCTGTAGGTTTTTTCAAGTTCTTCATTCTCATGTTGTAGACTGATTGTGGCGATCGAATAGGGTACGACCATATGCCTTACATTCCGTGAGCTCCCTACAATATATTATTCAAAATATTTATTGTTCTCCGACATCTAGTTTTCCTGCGTCATGGCCCACCTACACACCTGCGAAGAAGGTATTGCATCCCAAGCCTCGATACGTCTAACAAAATCATGATGATCACCTCCCATGTTTGATCGATCCACTCAATCACCCAGCTAGCAGATTGGCTTGATTTCTACGCACACTCTTTAGAGCTTAACATCTGGACGAGTTCAATTATCACATCACTCACCCAAGACGCTTCTCAAATCACCGATGCCAATAAACCTGGAAAGGGAACGTGGACGTTAACGATTAAACGCGGCGAGGGAACGGAGAGGACTTTCAGTGCGGGACATGTCGTCTTTGCTGTTGGTTCGGGAGGCGGCGTACCTGTGACGCCCAATATTCCTGGCATGGTACGGTGTTCTGATTGTGGAAAGGAGAATTATACGGGGTGATTAATTTTGTTTGCCATTTGGCAGGATGAATTCCCAGGAAAAATGCTTCACTCATCAGAACATAAAAGCGCACGCGACCACGCCGGGAAGAAAGTCATCGTCGGCGCGTGCACATCCGCACACGACATAGCGCAAGATCACCAAGTTCACCGAGTCGGTTGGCTCTCTCCAACTTCCTCTTCATCGCGTCGGTTATGATTGATTCGAAAATCGATTTAATATGTACAGATGTGACGATGCACCAACGCAGTTCGCGTACGTCATGTCCGCAAAGACGGGTATACCAATCCTCCTCGGTGCGTATACTCTGATGCGGTTCCAAACGCTTGACCAGCGTCAAGTTAATAATGATTACCAAATTTTTTCTGTAGGTTTGTACACCGAAGATGGACCGCAGACCGACGTAGCGGATAGGATCAATGCTTCCTTTCCCATTCCACTTCTCAAACTGATGGCTAAGCGATTAACGAATATCATCGCTGAGCAGGATAGGTTCGTATATCTCGTCTGCTTTCTTTCCCCTTTCCTTCTCCGGGTAGATCGAACAGCGTATTTCCACTATGGTCATTTTCAGGGAACTTCTTGAAGGCTTAACGAAACGCGGGTTTAAGCTGAATTACGGAGAAGATGGTTCTGGTTCTTTGATACTCGCTTGGAAGCGTGGTGGAGGGTTTACTTCGGTTCGTTCCTTGTGCCTTCATTTAACTCTAATCCTGCCACGCGTCATCGACCACTTCCCTCCGATAAAATCACATTTTATGATCAACATGACACTAAGATGGCTAATCTGGGAATGCAATAGACGTCGGCGCAAGCCAGCTGATCATCGATGGGAAGATCAAGCTCAAGAACGATGCGCAGATCTCGCGCTTCACCACAGATGGTATTCAGTTTGATGACGGGAGCGAGATACCTGCCGATGTGGTAATATTTGCTACTGGGTAAGTCTCTTTCATTTCGTTTTTAGAATCCCTCTATTTTCCCCCAAATCTGACCTTTGCGGCTTATTTTTGGCCCGTACTAACTCCCTTCATTTCTATCTACCTGTTGAACCACACTTCCCAATTCGCATTCGCAAACATGGCAGATACGGAGACGCGCGCGAACCAGCACGACGGCTGATCGGGGACAAGCTTGCGGATAAGCTACTCCGCGTATGGGGTCTCAACGATGAAGGCGAGATTAACTCGGTGTGGCGATGGAGCGGGGTATCGGGGTTGTATTTCATGATGGGTGCGTTCCCTTCCCTTCACATAATCAGGTTTCTAAACCTGATCTCTGTGGCGATGGTTGACTGGGCGGAAATGGAAATAGGAAACTTTGCGCTGTGTCGGTTCCATTCGAAACACGTCGCGCTGCGTGAGTCGCATCACTGCTACTAGCGCTTGGAATTGACCTTTTCATTTGAACGCTAGAAATAAAGCAATAGAAGAAGGTGGATTTGGGAATCATTATACGAAGCGATCGTGAGGGTACCAAACTAATACGTGAGAAGAAACGAAATAAAACATGTTGAATATAAGCTTGATGCACATGAAACACGTCGGTTTACTGTGCTTTGAACTACAAGAAGTGAAGTTTGTCATATTTCATCATCAGAGGCAAAAGTACATGTTGGCAATCCAGTAACAGCAGTATAGTTTTAAAAGACGGGGACGGTGTTCGATTTGGCCTATTGAAACCGTCGGCCACCGTCAAACAGTTAGTAGGCTGCTTTGAAAACAGCCGAGGCTTCATCCGCTCCTTGAATAAATCCATGCTCTGATGCACTTTATTAGGTCGTGATGTCTTCGACCGTATAAAATACGCACCATATTCCCAAAGGTTATTGCTCGAACCCTTTTCTTTCGAATGGTCAACAAGGCATTGCTTGGCCCACTGACCCTTGAAACCTAGTTCCGAAATCGACGAGCCTTGATCAGACGAGAAGAACAAATACGCATCGTTCCATCCCCGGGCAAATCCGTCCTTGAACCGCCAGTGCTCATATGTGCCACCTTGCTTGTCCCACTTGACGCAATATTCACCTAATCGACTTGTTAGCAATATAGTTTGGTTGATTTCCGCAAATACGAACTGAATGACTTTTCGATTGCGTCATTGAACTTGGCTTGATCAGACTTAACTTCCACTCCGTGTTTCTTCTTGATCCCGAACCAGTTCGGCATCACTCCAGCGTTGACAGCATCCTTCAAACCGGCACCGGTGTCAACGTGGTCCATCTTATACGTCCAAAACATATATCCGGCGCATGTTTGCTCAAATAAATCAACTTCGGCCTTGGCGAATGTGCGTCGCTGGTTGTCTTTCTCAACGGGGTCACCGCCAGGATCGTTCCAGACCGTCGTAAGCGAGGCGCAGAACTCCCCGACAATTATATTACCGCGACATTTGCCGGCATAGTCCTTAAAGTCTGCCAGAGTCTTTTCACGAAGTAATTGCGCATGTTGGTCAGCGGAAAGTTCGTTGTCCGACTTTTTGAAGCAACGATAGAGATGATGGTCAACCACTACGAATTCAGGTCGCGAGCCCGCAAATTGCGCATATTGCTGAGGGTTCCAGGCATCGTGGATATAAATGGGCAGGCTAGGCGCTATGCCGTGCAGCAAGTTGATAGTGGAGGCATACCACTCCGGAAGTTTGGGATTGTTTTGCGGTTGGTTCAATATCTCAAGACCAACAACGTTCGGCTTGGTATGCAGCTCACGTGCCAAAATGCTCAGTACGTGTTGAGTTTGCTTCATGTTGTTTTCTTCGTAGAAACGTACAGGTCCGGACTGTCCACTGTGGGGAAAGGGGTTCTGCTTTCCGGGAGCGCACTGGAGATCTATGGCCAAGATCGTTGTCGGCTTCATAATTATTAAGCAAATATTTCTCTTTCATACCGATGAGGACTCCGAATCCATACTTCATTGCTGTATCAATTGCGTTAAGGATACGGCTCCACGCTCCAGAAAATACAGAATAAAGATGAGCAAAATCTGTGCCTTCCAGGACCGATGCGTCCTTGCCGCAAACGTGATAGAATCCGATCTATAGCAAGATCAGACAAGGAGCAGTGACATCTATCGGAAACTCTCACCGGGATTCGGACAGTGTTAATACCGTGCTCACTGAGCCACTTCCAGTCTTCATCTGTCATCCACGAATCCCAGTGCTGCTCGAGAATTTCCTTCGCGTTGTTACCGCTAGCCAGGTCAAGGTCGCTTTTTGCCGGTTGCTGTGCTTCACGGAAAGGATCCTTCGAAATACAGTCTTCGAGCGAGATCCAAGAACCTTTGTGTTCAATTCAGCATGAGAGTGGCGGAGGAGAAGAAATTCGCTCGCCTAAGTTCGCGCCCCGTTGCTTGCGATATCTGTAAATGTTCTGTATCTCCATTGTGTTGATGGTGGTAGTCCGACGCAAGTTGCTAGTCAGCCATATGCGCTATTTATCCACGCCAAGGTGAGTCAGGGACTCGTGACGCCATCGCGGGACCGCAGTATCAGGTACAACATCAACCGAGAAGGTGCTCCCAATTCACGATCCTGTCTCATGCGTACGTAGAAATTCGAAAGCCTTACGGCAAGTTCTTGCGCCACGGCTGCCAGTCTTGCAGCCAGCTCGAAGGTGGAGGCCAAAAACGGGCTGGAAGAATTGTTGGAAATAAAGTTCTGATGGTTCCACTCGGGTAAACGCGTGACGGTCACGCTCGTTCCTGTGACCTGACGTGTTCTGTCACTTGCGCGTGTTTCTTTGCCTCCACCACCACACAAACCACATGGTAGTGTAGGGCCGATGCATTGCACGGCCGGACGATTCCAAATTTTTGCGAAAGACTGGTAACGTTAATAATTATAATAAATTTTATATGGTTTTAACCCGTTATCACGATAGGGGTAGTATGACGTAGCGGTGCACGATCATGCCCGTGAAGTGCTACGTCATAGCTGCTTTCTCGGTCGAAAGAACTCAGCGCCGGCCCTCACAAAACCACCACTTTGAATCGCAAACCGTGCCGGTGCTCCAGGAAACGAAAGAGAACACCGAGACAACACGATCTGTGCCTCTTGGGCCCAGAGGTTAGGCTCGATTGCCATTGTCGTTTCAATTTCGAAGCAACAGGCGGACCTTAGACATCAGCCTCTAACCGCCATCCACGAAGACTTGAAACCGCGAATGCGTGAACGAAGACAAGACGAAGTGTATGAGAAGCCAACGAGAGTTGAGAACGACTGCGCCACCATCAACTTCATCAGGTATTTATTTTCCACCTATTTTCCAAGCACAGGATTTATAGACCCAAGCCTTGCCCAAACCCCACCCACGTTACTGCCCTCATCCCAACTCCCGCCAACAATGAGAGGTGTCATCGCGCACCTCTTGTAGATGTTCTAGCCATTCGACTCCCGATCACAGCGTTCCAACATCAACGAGCACGCGTACGCACGATAAGGTACGCGGCCGTGATTGAGGAACGTTATGAGCCATGGGTCGGGTTATTCTCGTTGTTGTCAGTGGGTCTTTTCCTTCATTTTTTTTTCGTTATTTTCGACTAATTCAATTGACGTCGAGCCGTACAAGCGCGCAAAACACACGATCAAACACCATGAAGTCCTCCGACATCACGGACAGCAACCCACATCCAGCGAGACTCAAAAAATGACGATGCGGGTACAGCTATCGTGCTTAGTGCTACTCCGCGTCACACCCACTGCCAGTGTACATCCGCGCACATCTGTCGAAAGTTAGACGGAACAAAATAAAATACACAATGCACGACACCGTGACCAATACAGCAATGAAGGTGTAGGAGAGGCATGAGGACATAGTGCATCAAACACTAGTAGAGGTGGCAAGACAGCCGCCAATCGTTATGTATTGATAAATTGTGGTTATATGCATTCCTTTTATTTTTCGAAGCCACGCTACGAGTGGAAGAAAAGAGGTTTCATGCTTTTACGAACATGTGAATCATCTTCATTGGAGGTCATGTTTCCTTTTCCGTTCAAAATCCGCGCGATGCTCGCCACAAGTAACAAAAACTTGTAATGCATTAGAGAAATTTGTTACTTCATTACAATATGGGATTGTACATTTACTACATCGCATTACAAATCTTAAATAGGAAGGTGACTCCCACTGAAAACGAGATGCAAAACCAGTTGGAAAGGGCATGTATGCATGAAAACGTACTTGTAAATACCTAAAAAGGAAGGTCATCAAAAAAAATTTGACGACGGCTTCAAAAAAATGTAGGGGGTAAATCGCGCTGCTTGCCGGAAAACGATACCTTCACTAAAGTTCAGGAATCGTAAAACGCCGTCAGAAACAGACGTACGACTTTGAAAACGTTCGCAGACAGAAAATAAGGATGGATCCAGCGGCAACCAAGATATAAATTGCACAAAAGCTTTGGTTCGTTGTTTGGATGCTCATAATCGTACCTGTGCACACAACGCGATATCTGTTCAAGGTCCGCGGATCGATTCTTTGCAATAGGTTAAGAAAATACACCTGGGATGCACCATGCATTCCTTCAGCAGTGGCGGCGCTCCGTAATGACAGGTATGGATTGGATCTGGACACTAGCAATGCATGTCCGTTTCAAGTTGCTGATGCGATGGTACTGTGATTTCCAAAGACTGTGTGCGCTCTTTGGTCTTCGTTTGCTGTCAACTCATCAAATATTATCAATTCACTGTCGCTGACGAGCCGTGGACGAACAGACATCTAACCTAGGTTGGTATGGAAAACTGCGACAATCAGACACGGACAGAGTCACCTCACCACAATAATTCGCAAACCGGATGTTTCTTGTTGCACAACTGACGTCAGACAAATCTGTTTCCTCCGTCTACCTCGATTCTCTGGCCGGTAATATAGTCACATCTTTCCGACCCCATCGTTATTGATCGCACAATCCAGACGAACATGGGTTAACTTACTTCATCAAAAACAAATAGACCTCTGCTATTTCATCCGGTTCTGCAACATGCTTCACCAAAAGTTTGGCCGCCGCATTTTCCATGACTTTCTTCCTGCTCTCAGTAGGCAAGGTATTCCAGAGCTGGAACTTCAGGAGAGTCAGATTAAACCGTGAACTTTGTCGGAATTTCGGCCACCTTTGTATTGACTACCCCTGGACTGACGGCATTGACTCTTATAGGAGCGAGATCAACTGCTAGTCCACGGACAACCGCGTCGATCGCACCCGCGAGACCTGCAACAAGTGCATATCCTGGCGGGGGTTTTACAACAGTAGAGCCTACGCTATCGCTTTTAACACGACCTCGTTTCGGAACGAGGAAAACGAAGCCAACCAGTCGTGAGTACGACCGAGCCACCATGCCTAAATTTCGCATTTTGCACTGCGATCATGGCACCCCAAAACCTGATATCGAAAAGATCTGTAACATTCATTAATAAATTCTCAATCTGGTTCCCAGGACAATTTTCGAAATTCACCTCTACAACCGTCCAAGTCAACGTCTTTGAACCCGGTCTTCAAAGATTCACCGCTGGTCCAGACAAGGTGATCAATCTCCCCAATTCGATTAACCAATCCCTTCACGGAAGCAGATTCCTTTGCATTGACGGCTTCTCCGATTATCTTTCCCGGCAAGTTCTTTCCCATTGTAATTGCGGTCAACTCTTGGACAGCAGCGGTCACCCTTTCAGAAGTGGACGAAGCGATGATAACTCGTGACGCTAGCGAAAGAATAGCATATTTTGCAACGGCAAATCCGATGCCAGAGGAACCGCCGACTATCAGTACGACTTTTCCTTCGAGGGTATTCATGGTTAAGCTCACATCAAGGCTGCAGCAACGCCTTTTGTAAGTTTCTCATTGCCAAGTGAAATAATCTCTTCTAATTCAAGATTCCATCAGATTGACTTGTTGCCGGTTATCTAAATAATATGGGACCAACGGCAATAGGTAAGGAGGCCTGACGGAACGGTTTGAAAATGTGACCTTGCACGGAGTGGTGACCGTCCAAAAAAGGAAGTTTTATGTTATAAACTCTGCGCAACGCCGAAGCGGTCCATTCAGCGAATGCGGAGCAACCCAGTCCTAGTCCCACAGCACGGAGCAGGACGCCGTTGAAGCAAGCGTCCGCGAAACGCGACATCAATACGGTTACTAGTCTGTTGGCCATGAACCAAGAGCCTGAGGCCTGAGGGTTGCAGTGGACAAGAGGCCATTATTAGCCGACCGGTTTTTGAATCGTGGGAACATTTTACCCCACATTCCAAGTTTGTTGTCAAACAAGCTATTCTGCGTGGTGTTCACCAAATTATCGATGATCCCCCTCCCCTCAAGGTAACTCATTACTGTATCCAGTGGTCGGGAAAATTTCAGACATTGCGCAAACGACTATGGAGGCAATTCTGCGTCCGAAATCATCGTATAGTAAGAAAATCGATTTTTTGCAACCTCTTGCCACGAACTTTACAGGATCATGATACTTTGACTTTGTTTGCCGGTCTGGTGTTGGCGACCACGCATCAAGAACGCCTTCGTCCGACAACGTGTATGTTTGTTGTAAAGCAAGGCTTCTAGCCGCCGCCGCATCATCTCCATATCACGAGCTGATTGATCCCGTTTATTGAAGAATACAGATAGTGATGCATGCGGTCCATGAAGAAGGCAATGTCTGCTGAATACGCCCACGTACAGTTCTCCACGCCAGCCGAAAAAATCCCGGGAACATCAGGAGCTTTATTCGAACATAGGACATTTAGATGATCAAAACTGTTCGAACAATCATTAGATGATCAAAACTGTACAAAATCAAGACGTTCGATGTCCCACAGATTCCGCAACGTCATGGGAATGTCACAGAAATAAATGGAAAACACACGGTGAGGATGATGAACAGATAGAGAATTGCGACCAGAGATGCTATTCAGAGCACGCAGAAGTCTGCGGGATTTACGTGGTGAATGAAGGCGCCGTTCGGTTAAACTGGAATGATATGATACAAACCGTGAGCCCGACACTCTCTAGCCTAGATAACTGGCAGTCCTCCTCACAACGGAGTACGTCATTGTGATATCCGCTGCCCGTATTCAGGCTTTTCTACGCTAGGCATGCCCCACCTCATGTCCAGCACGCCCCGCACCGCCATGTCGCCGATTTCTGCAACTGGTAAGTATGAAATCAGCTCCTTGGTTACGTAACATATTCGAAAGAACCTGGTCTCGCCGCAAACGAAGACCTAAGAGCGTACACAGTCCTAGGAGATCACGGTACCATCCATCAGCAACATGAAACGGAACGTTGGTAGCTGAATATGAATTGGCAGTATTAATGCAGAGAACGAGGGACGACACACGTAGAGGTTAGGATAGCACCCAATCCGGCGTCTAGGAATTGGATATGTGCAGCGATGACTGTCTCATGTTCCTTCTCCGTTAGAGACGCAAACCAAAGCGGGGTTTTGATGTTCTTCCCTCAGACATCTTCAAGTGTGGTACCCTTCAGGTTGTTGATTAAATTAGCGATCATATTGGAACGAGTATTCTGCCATTAGGTCACATATGAATCCGCCGCAAGGACATGGAACCTAAGAGCACGGTCATATCAATGCATTTACTGATGAGATAAAGAGCAAAATCTGCGCAGAAAAGTCGTTGGATATGAGACCGATGGACATAGGAGAGAACAACACATGCTACACAGACCAAGTACACGTACAAGGGGTCCGCAACACCTTGCGGTTCTCTACCGTCATGTATTTCGGGTACTTCACAAAATGACTCTATATCTCAGTCGAATCTGAATGGGATGCCACAGAAATGACTGGAAACGAACTGTAAGAATTGCAACCAGAGGTAACCAATTCATACCTGTGCTGTGATGTCGTCGAACATCCGCTAGGGTTCTGTCGTCACGGAGCCGCCACTGCTTAAGGAATGGATGCATGGTGCGTCACAGGTGTAGTTTTTAAAAAAAACCTTCTGAGTATTTGAAGTCACAGTATCTCTGTAGCCCAGAATGCAAATTTGCCCAGATCGGAAGTATTACTCTTCTTCTTTGTCTGCGTTAATTTTCAGGAATGATTAAATAGTTAATTGATGAGAGCGCGACGGCAAAGCAACTTGCAGAAACTCAGCAAACTGTCCACTGTAGCAAAGGCTGAAAGCGAAAGGGTGACCCACAGGACCAAACAGTGCCAAACTCCTCCTTTTACTTGTTGTTTGCCGAAGATGTCGATCTTCACGTCCATGATGAACGGCGTGGCCGCTTTCGTCGACGCCGCCGCGTCCACATCCTCACCGTCACAGCCTGCGATGACTCAAGAGGGTACTCTGGAGAGTGCAACTGGGGCTGGTGACATGGAGGTTGATCGGGCACCGGTGGTTGAGGTTGGTAATGTGAGTGACGGCAGGGAGGAGGTTTCGGGTACAGCCACTGGGTATACCCCATCTGCATCGACGTCCGTCGCGTCTACATCTGCGATCATGCCCGCACCGGCTATTACATCAGACTCTACGTCGACATCGCACACGACTACCAACACCACTGAAATGCCACCTGTCCATACTACCTCATCAACCCCCGATCCCGAACGGCACGTTACCGGGACCATCTCCCGCGGAAACTCAAACCCAAACACCGTTCGCGCGACGTCGATGCCCGCCACCCTCGCGCCAGACACCCGCACGGTCGGGTACGTCTACGACACGCAGATGCTCCTCCACGTCGACCGCACGTCCGACCACCCCGAGGCGCCCGCGCGCATCCTCGAGATCTACAGGTGCTTCGAAACGGGTGGGGTGCTGAAGCGCATGCGGCGCGTGCCGGTGCGCAAGGTGCGCAAGGCGGAGGTGCTGTTGGTGCATTCGGAGGATCACTGGGATAAAGTCGAGACTATCGCCTGTGCGTACATAACCTTCCCTTTCGCTTCTTACTCTAATACCATCGATTTTCGTTCATGAAATTTGCAGCGATGACGGAAGAGATGATAATCGACTCCGACGCATACTACTCCCACCTCTCCCTCTACGTCTGCCCCTCCACCCCCATCGCCGCGCAGCTCTCCTGCGGGGGCGTCATCGAAGCCGCCTTATCCGTAGCTACCGGCGAGCTCCGCCGTGCCTTCGCAATCGTACGGCCACCCGGGCACCATGCGGAGCCCGAAGAGCATATGGGATTCTGCTTCTTTAATAATGTGGCTGTGGCGGCGAGGGTCGTGCAGCAGCGCACGAAGTTGAAGCGGATATTGATTTTGGATTGGTGAGTGATTGTTTTTGGTTTTACGCTGGAGAGGCGTGGTTTGGTGTGTCTGGTGTGTTGATAAATGGGAATTTGCTGTACAGGGACGTTCACCATGGTACGATGTCCTTCAAACAGAATGCATTTCTCTCCGTTTTATAACGATATCTTATGCAGGCAACGGAACGCAACGCGCATTCCTCGACGACCCCAGCGTGCTCTTCATCTCCCTCCACCGATACGACGGCGGAGCGTTCTACCCCTGCGGTCCGTTCGGCGGGCTCACGTCCTGCGGGGAGGGAGACGGACTCGGAACGTACGTGCACCTTCTCACTTTCCTCCTTCCACCGCCAACTCACTTCACACTCTCGCCCACTCACCAAATTTGGACTTATGGCAAAATTTATGTTGTGTTTTGACTATCTTGCTGACCACGAATTGTGTGTTATTTCGATTTGATGTGTACGTGTGTGTGTTGTGTGTGCTTGCGTATTCGGCCGGTGAATAGGAGCGTGAACGTACCGTGGCCGGAGGGAGGGATGGGAGACGCCGATTACATACACGCGTTCCAGAAGATCGTCATGCCCATCGCGATGGAGTTCGCACCCGAGCTCGTCATCAGTACGTCCCTCCCCCTCCCTCCCCTTCCCCTCACAATACACAATGCACAATACACTTCTCTTGAATCATCCGCCAACAACTTCAATAAACAAACATACCATTTCCAAAACCCTGTTCTTCACTTCGCCCTCATCGATTTATTCAGTCGATTTTATGTTATGTGTGACTGACTTTTTTCATTGACGATGTTGACGATGTTGGTAGTATCGGCGGGATTCGACGCAGCGGACGGGGACGACCTTGGCGAGTGCCACGTCACGCCTGCCGGGTACGCGCACATGACGCACATGCTTGCGAGTCTTGCGGGCGGGAGGGTCGTCGCTGCGCTTGAGGTGTGTAGTTATGCTGTGCTTTGGATTTTTTTTCTTTGCATTCTACTGACTAACAATCAATCGCCGTTAACCCGAACCCCTCACTCTCTTTCCTCCCGTCCCACCTCGCGTCTAAAATTCCTCGACGTATATATCTATCCCTCGACGCATACCTCGGCGAATTAATGTAGGGCGGATACAACATCGACTCCATCTCCTCTTCCGCGCTCGAAGTCGCGCGCACGATGGTTGGCGACTCGCCGCCCGAGCTTGCGCCGATGGTCGCGAGCGAGGTCGCGACGGAGACGGTGTGGCAGGTCGCGATGCAGCAGAGTCGCTATTGGAAGAGCGTCGATCCAAGGGCTTGTGAGCCGCGGGAAGGTGCGCACCCATTGCCTCTTTTACGAAGATGGAAAGACCTAAAGAGGAAATGTGTACCCATAGATGTGGGCGATGCGGCTGTTTCGATTCCAGGTGCGCTTTTGCGATGGGGACACACGCACGAACTACGTATGGCATGCTAACGTTTCTGATAGAAATCCTCAAAGCACATCGACAAGAGTACCTGTACCGCGAGCACAATATGCTACAGGTCCCGTTCGTTGATGACGAGCTCGAACATCGATTTGGCGCGCAGATCTTAGCTTCGTAAGTAATAAATAAATAACATGGAGTCTTCCCCGAATTTTACCCTCTACCATGTCGATAATCTAATGGAACTAATGATTAATTTACGCAGTGCGGACGTCCTGAGTCAAGATGTGGTCGTGGTCTTCGTGCATCAATTGTACGTTACACCCACTTATTACATATCAGATAATATATTGATGGGTGATGAATATCTGACGAATAGCGGAAACGTCCGCGTTGAGCTTGAAGGAGCCATGATGTGTAACATGAATCTGGAGTACTCGTATCTGGTAAAATCATCTCGTCAGTAGTAACTGTCAGGATTAATTTGATCCCTCTTTTATGGCAGATCGACGTTACGAAAGACCTGATCAAGTGGATTCGCGTGCAGAAATACGGGCTGTTAGAAGTGAACACCCATTCGAGGCCCCCTAAGGCTGCTGATCCTGTGAGTAATCGTGAGATTCATCGGAACTGAGAGATCGGACGAAGGACTAAATAATTTGCGGATGTGGGTGGGTCGCGAAGAAACGAAACATGACTGCGCTTGGACGCGAAATCATGACGTATCTTTGGGATAATTATATCCAGTGAGTCAAATGGGTAATTTGATCGGATGTGTGTATGCATTTTGCTGATGGTGTGGAAGGCTATCGAGCGCGAAGAAGATCGTGCTGTTCGGCCACGGGCCGGGATGTGAGGCGATTACTGAACTCATCGATCTTCGCAGTGCGTGCAGGATTGTTCTTTCCTATTTTCAATCGACATCGAACACTAAATATTTTCGGGGGTAGAACATAACGTTATGAAGAAGGTGAAGGCGGTTGTGCAAGTCGTTGGACATGCGAACCTACCCGCCATTCCTCGATCCTCGGATGATGTGCTCCGACAATGGTATATCGACGTCAGTATATCTATCTATATATCTCTCACCCGCATGGCATGATCGCTGACAACTCCCACTATCGTCTTCGTATCCACACATAGCACTCGCTCGTCGTCGTACCCTCCCAACACCGGGTATTCTCAGAGGGAGGAAAGATTGTCAAGCGGCACGGCCGTGTCTTCCAATTCGGTTCGTCTCCTTTCTCCCGTAAATCCAAGCTCGCTGATAATTCATAAAAATTTATCGCCGATAGACGAACAGAAACCGTTGAAGTTACTGTCCTTCGCGTTACCCGATATTCAGACCTTCATCAAGAATCGCTTGGAGTCGGAAGTTCAACCCAATGGGCACCCATAATAACATGCCATACCATACCACCCATTTCGCGATACTACGTTACCCGCTTGGCCGATTTTTGAATATATTCTTAGTCGTTCTTGCATTAATGATCCCCGTTCTTGGAATGTTAGCGCCATCAGAGAGCTCAGGGTCCGATAAACCAGGTGTCTGCAGCAGCAGTTGTGCTGACGTGCTAATTTCAGCGAAAGCATGATTCCATCCCCTGGCCACATATGAGTTACGAGACGATTCCCCTGGCCAAGTCATCCCATTGTCTCTTGAACTCGAAGAATCCTTTTGCAAGGTCTGGGTGTCCTTCAAAAAGCAACGAAACTCGTTCGGTGAGGGTTGGATCATCAATTCTGTGAAATGTGTGAATAAGTTTCTCTAAGGTCCGTTTCATAATTTAGACATCAACATACGTGCCAGTCCCAATATCGCCCATCAACGTAAGGAAGTCCTCGTAAACTTCAGGCTCTCCGTCGAGCTCTGACTTAACGGTATCGAGGTATTTCTGTGCAGCCCATGCACGCTCTTCCGGCTTTTGGTTAGTAGGGTAGTCTGGTGTGACATTGTGGACAAACCTTGCCCCAGTTGTTTATCAGATTCACTCAAGGAACCTATCACGGTCTTCTTATATTGTAGAAACCTTGGATTGGTGCTATCAAGTCAGGCTGATCCTTGAAGAGTGCTCTGATGGGATCCATAATAACAGCCTCGTTCGACCTACGAGAAAGCTTCGTATGATTGGTTTCCTTACATTACATTAAGCACCATGACCAATTGTTTTCGGACGCCACCGGGATGCCATCCTCCAAGATCTTGATGCATTTTTCATACGTTTCGGGATCATCTTTGAACCTTTCCGTCACGAGGTTCAGGTGCTTAAAGAAGGCGAACTGGTCTGTCTGTGGCATTTCCTGGCCCGCCACGGTGCGCGTCGAGGGGTTCGAATATGTGGCGTGCTTAAGGACTGCAAGAGTGATTTTGTGGAGTACAGACACGACGAAGAGGTGAAGGGGCGAATTGCGATCCTCGTGGTCAATGTTCAAACCGAGTCCGCAGCTAGAGCAGTCTGCAAGAGGCCACCGGAACCATAATCCGTGACAAGATCCCCCCCGTGAGAAGCTGAAAGTATCGCCCTCCGGGTGTCCTGGAACCTTCAGAAAACTTCACAGTGTGGCAGGATTAAGGCGATATTTATATAAGTGGCAAGCAAAACTAGAGTAAGACAGTTGTCGGCAGTGCCCTTGCTCATTGGTAATGTCGCGCGCGTGGGTGAAGGAGAGCACGCCAACGGACATTGTCATTCGCGGACAGAAGCACACATTGAAAAATAAAAAGAAAATAAGCCTGAGAGGTACAGAATGGGGGACGCAGTTACGACTTCGACACATAATAGTCTGATCGCAAGTATACGAATGAGTAATGGCGAAGCATAGATGCAGGCGGTGTTGGAACACGATTAGTTGTCGGACGGTGAATTACCACTGACGACTACAATCACGCGCGGAAGGGTGATGCCTTGGGGGCGATGTGGTGTGGAAGGAATCTGAACGCATGTAGCATGAGCGTGAACGGTGGTACCCACGTCGGCAAAAATGCGCGCGTATTTGGAACAGAGGCCCGTAACAGGGTGAAGGTAAGAGAACGATGTGCTGGTATGCGGTTACGAACACAACGACATGTGACTTGTGTGTAAAAAGCCCTCCGGTTTAAGTTCCTGGAGGTCCGTCAGCATTCAACGTATGTTGCACTGTCGCGAACCTCGGGATCATCAGGTATCAGGCTGCTGAGGGACTGCGATGACAAGCTCTTCACGGAATACGGTCCTAAAGCCGCCTTCTCCTCCGAGGACCACGACGTCAAAAGAGAAAACAACGAACGAAGAGCGAACCTCAACCCTGCACCTCCAGAACGGCACCGTTCACGTCGAGATTTGCACTGGCAAGTGCGCGCGCGACGACGACATTGCGACCAATTGTTGACATTGTTGGGGGGGATTCAGCGGTGATGCTAGTGCAGAAAAAAAAAACTGGCTAATTGCGTGCAACACGAGCGCGCCGCGGTCATCCCCCCTCCTGTCCTCCGGTGGACGTGTCGACAGTACAAAGATGTTACTCTGAGGGTAACATTCAGAGCGGGTAAAGCAAGCACGATACCACACTTACCACAGACGAATGTGAGTTATCGACTGGATAGAGCGAGGACTAATGGCCCGACGCGGTCCGGTAACCACCTGTCCGGAGTTAGCCGCCGAATCACCAAGGCCTTTTGCTTAAGTAAACCTCCAACGGAAACCTGGAACCCAAGAAGGTTCCAGGAACAAGTGGTGTCTGTCCGAAGGCCAAGGCGGACTCCTCACGACCATGGAGTAGTCTATAAAGTAGGGTGTATCGTCATTAGGAACCTATTTCCAATCTTTATGTGAAGTCAAATGGACCTCACGCATGCCGGCTCGCGGGTGAAAGCCACTTGCAAAGAATGTGAGCATTTGGCTGGCATCCAAATCGGGCTCATCGGAAGTGACCTGAATGCCGACAGCAGCATCGCCGAAATGCTGTCGCGATGGCCACGGGCCAATGGTAGCATAAATTCATTCATATAACGCTATTATACATTGAATGAATCCTAAATCTCAAATAAAAGTAGGGAAATGATAGTGCGTTTGGCGGTCAAGGTAGGGTAGGGTAGGGAAGCACCTGCCCCCGGGGTCCTAGACGGGGATCGTGTCGCGGATTATAGTTCCGGTAGCCTCTTGGCAGTCTGTATCAAGTTATGCGGGTTTGATGGGAACAAATATTGATATCATGTGCTGACCCATACAAAAGCTTAGCTTATCATGTCCAGGCGCCTTACGCATGCAATTGCAGGGGTGTGGGAAATATACGGGCGCTTCCTGAGGATGCCAGAGATCTGGAAACTTTCCTTCACCATAGTTCAGCAATCGTAATGATTTCGCTAGGTAATGTGAGGCCACGATTCCTTTTCTAAGTGCCGTTCCCGAACCTACAAACAAAGCTCTGAGGAGAATTATGACGCCAACATATAATCGAATCGAGGCTGTGCGGCGCCTATCATATTTGGCGCCTGATTGGACTCCCGATCCACCTTTGCCCTCAACCCACGCACAACCAATTTGCCTTCATTCCCCCATATCAAGGATTTTATCGCCGTCCGATTCATAATGTCGCATTTCCTTGCAGATTGCGCAACTGCTGAAGCCGCGAGCGTTCCGCTGCCCAGGGAGGTCCATCCATCATATTCCGATCCGAACGCAGACATTCTGTTGGAGTCAGGCGACGGCGTCGAGTTCCATGTTCACTCCCTCATTATGAAGATGTCATCGGGATTCTTTCGAGATATGCTGGGACTTCCCGGTAACCTAGATAACCAAGAACCTATCGTGATGGAGGAGAGCGCCATCATTGTGGGTAAACTATTGGATCTCGTCTATCCCAATACTGGCTCCCCCGAAATTGATCCCAGTCTGATCTGGGAAGTTGCTACTGCAGGAGATAAATATGATATGCCGCCTGCTCTACGCAATCTGCGGTACATCGTCGAATCCAAAATGCATGCAAATCAGCTTGACCCAATAGTGACTTACAGTTATGCATGCCGATTTGGTTGGGAGGATGTGGCCAAGGCAGCATCAACAAAAACACTCGATATTGACCTGTCTACGTTGGACGAGTCTCAGATCTCAATAATGGACTGTAGAGGTCTTTTCAGACTTCAGAATCTTCACCGCGCGAGAAGAGAGGCGGCCTTCGAGCTCCTGGACATTGCCTACGAACCAGACAGCCACCATGTGGCTTTCCATCGCTGCACGACGGGCCAGTTGTTTGAACCAATCAACAGCTGCTGCATGACAAGAGGAGATTTTCCTTTCTGGATCCTTTTGAAACAAAGTGTATCAAGAGAGTTGGAAAAATTCTCATCGGGAAAAACTCTGCATGACGATGAATTTTGGCGCCGATCCGAGTTCAACGAGTTATGGAAGACAAGCTTTCCAAGTCACAAATGTAATGGCTACGATTGCAAGGCGTTTGACCGGTTGGCGACAAAGTTGGAAGTTCTACGTGTTTTAAATTCGGAGCACGTTCCCAAAACAGTATGACTCTAATAGTTTCGGTCTTTGTTATAAAATGCTAGGCGAAATGGGTTCCGAAGGCGAGTTGGCATTCTCTGGCCATAACCAATTAATCGCTCATTTCTTTCCAAACAAAGCTCAGGAATGCACAAAGTATACGCCTGTTAAACGATGTGTCCCGGTTATGTCGGCGCATCATTCTCGATGTCCTAAATCCTGGATGTGAAATAAAGTTGATGGATTACTCCAGTAAGCGAACACTGCACTACTAAATAGGTGATTAATGGTTCGGTTCAGTGCTTTGGAACATGCGAATGTACAGCAATGAAATTGTATTATGTCCCCCTCGTGTCCCCTATATATACTGTACACGTTAGACCCTGAGGTTGGCGCGGACGGAAGAATGCGACGCGACTGGAGGTGCGACTGAAGGATGTTGTAAAGTTTTAGCATGAAAACGAACAGCTTTCTGCGTACCTTTCACAGAGCTGTTTTTAAATCATCGCGCGGAATTCAAACACCACTCTCTCGTGCGGCCTGGGCCGTAGAACAAAACTATCTGGGTCAGTTCTAGTCTATAAATAATGGGGGGAACCTTGTTAAGTTATAGTAGGGAAACTTCCAGTCGAATTAATTCAACGCCTCGTTCATAAAATGGTTTACGGTATGGAAAAGCTATGTGACTGGTATTCATTACTTGGTTGTTATGACTCGGAGAGATGTGTGACCACGCAAGGTCAACTCTTGGCGTCAAATTTTCTTTCCTCAGTATCTCTCTCGGATGTGTGTCTTACACTGTCATAGATGCAGAACGCCGCGGCTGTAATCAGCGAAAAAGATACCACACGATGGTGACTTAATAATAATATTCAAATGTTCCATTTCGATATCCAAGGTCCTCGTAAAATTAAAGCACATCACTCAATCGAGATTTTGCTGCTCATGTCGTGCAGCTGAGGGGGATCCCGGATGCGAGTATTCTCCACAGAGAAGCCGTAAACGAAGGGGTTCGGCACCGTGTACTCGTTCTCCGAGCTCGGTGCCGCCGACAACATCATCGATTCTCGGTCGTGGCCCACTAATGAATTCGACG
The DNA here is from genome assembly GCA_004355085.1 of Rickenella mellea. Lineage (NCBI taxonomy): Eukaryota > Fungi > Basidiomycota > Agaricomycetes > Hymenochaetales > Rickenellaceae > Rickenella > Rickenella mellea. Next base: position 287,150 of record ML170181.1, read on the forward strand.
ATGTCGGTACATCTGGGCCAGGAAGTGCATCGACGCTGGCCGGAGCAGGCCGAATGGCGCCGGTAGCTGGATTCGAATTATCATGCAGTTGGTTTTGTGCCAGGTGTGGTGGAGGGACTCCGGGTAGGGGACGAGAGAATGGGTTCGCAGATGTCATGGCTGGGAAGGAAGGATCGGGCAATTGCATATTCGGCCCTTTCGCAGGCGTAAACAAGTGTGCAGATGGAGGAGGTGGAAACGGGAAAGCCAGGCGAGATGACTAAAAAAATTATTTGTTCAAGTCAGTTTTTTATACTCGCGAAGAGCTATATTTGGACTACACGTACCCCGGACGCAAGGGTGTGGCCAGTCTCAGTCGTGGGACTGGTAATAATAGAAAAGTCTTCCCCTTCGCGTGAGATAAGGAGAACGTCTCTGTTCTCAATATTCTCGTTCTCCGGACTTTCCACTCCTCTGGTGGGTGATGAGAAAGCCAATGCACCGAGTTGGCGAGCACGGCTGTCCACGGACTGCCGGGATGTGTTCATCGTCGTTGGTGAATTGCTGTCGGAGTCGTAGATGTTAAAACCGCGGCGCGGCGGCGCAGAGACGACGTGTGCCATTGGTTTTCGTCCCTCGCGATCCTTTACAACACCGCGCAGGGGTTTACCCAGCTTCACGGATGCTGATGCGTTCTGAATCTGGGGTAGCGGATCTTCGGGGAGACTGACGCTATCATGAGCCGGGCGAACAACTGGCATACTAGCGATTAGGGACGATGAGGATAAGCGGCGAGAGTGGTTTGTTCCGTTGGCTTCACCATCTCTTTCGACGTCATCCAAATCGATAGACCATTCGCTAAGGCGGTCTCGAGAATGCACGGCCTTGACATTCGGAAATATCCCAAACTTGCGAGGCTGTTGAAGTTTCGCATGAGTCCATGCACGTCTGAGCGAAGAAGGCGGTGTGCTAGTCTGCTCGTTCTTGTTCATAAGAACTCTGGAAGAATTGGTGCGATCGACGGCTGAAACTGGGCCATAGCGAGCCCGAAGACGACGGCGATAAAGGATGAATATAGAGAGGCAAAGAGAGAATATTCCAATGCCAACGATGACCGGAACGAGAATTTGCAACGTGGTCCATCCATGATTTTGAGCGCTGGTAGACGGTGTGGGTTCCGGAATGTTGCGAGCATAATGCCCCGACTGTACAGAGTTGCGGAGGAGATTGTCGGCGTCAACGTCACTGGCATCATTTAGGTGGCAAGTGGGACTTGTACACCGTGCGCCAAACCTCCACGCACTACGCGAGTCCAACCATTTCAACAAGGTGCGATATCCTGGCGATGCCTGGACTTTGTCGAATGGTCGGCAAGTGTCGGGAGGGCTTCAAAGAGTTCGTGCGAACGGTCAGCCTCGTCATCCACTTAGAGTCTATTGGGACGCACCAGGATGTTTCCGTATCATCTGAGCCTCTGGGAGGTCTGGCAACCACGCAAGCAACTTGTCGGGTCAGGTCCTTGGTCTACGTTGTATGTTAATGGTGCGGACACTTCAGTGGCGTTGAAGACCCTACCCGATCTAGATCGTGATTAGCGGCGGCTATGCCAACGAGCAGGAAAAGGAAGGCGCAAATACGAAGGTGGATGTTTCTTGGGTCGGTCTGCATCACATCCGTTGGTAGTTGGCACGCAAGGCCCAGCTCGTACGGCTGACCAGCTTGAAGTCTGCGTTGGTGTCCGCGTTGAGCTGTGCATCTGCTTCTACGCTTACAATCAGCAATCGCCATGTGACTGGTATCAAATCCACTGTCCCACCAACATGATTGGATAATAACTTCGGAACAAAGCTCTACCCGCATAGCCATGAAAGCGAATGGTCTTCGCACGCATCTGAAGCTTCAAAACGCTGAATAGAATCAGCCTCCTTGGGGTGTGTCTTGCGACATTTTGTGTGGTATTTACGGGAAAAGGAACACCTCGTAATCTCGGCCTAATTTCAGGCACTAGGAACTGCTGATGCGTCACGACCTCACTCTGTAACATCCGGGGACTGACGGTCAACGGCGGAAAGGATGTGAAATGATTGAATGAGGTTCAAATTGTTCAATGCTGGCGACTTAACGAGCAGACAATCACGCGTTGGATTGGATCTGTCGGGTTGCTCAGGCTCGCACCACGTCGAAAACAATCGGCGTTCAACCATCATGCCTGTGCGTCTTCAGTCGATTTCGGAAGGAGGTGAGATTAAATGTGTGCGACCCGGATCTGATTTTGGAACGGAGGTTTGCTTATAATGAACTGGAGGTGCGAAAGGATCATTCCGTCGGCTCACCAAATGGACACCTTTATCATCATTCACATCTTTCATTGATCATCCCGAGAAAGCCGCCTCTTCTTTGGAACCTCTTTAACATTCCACATCGCGTCAGTACGTGTCCGCGCGGCAAGTCGCATCGTTGGCACCCGCGCCATGCTTCCAGCGAGACGAACTTCACTGGCATTATTATTCGCTTTCTTTTGTGACTTCGATGTCTCCTTCGGTCGACCCTCAGCGTGTATGGCGGTTTGGCGATCCAGATTATCGCTTGTGAACTCTGCAAGTCCATTGCCTCGTTCCGAGGCGCCGGGTGACCGAGTTCTTGGCTTTGGCCTTCCCAGCGCCACGTCTCGTGAGATTGGGGGCTCTGTGCGAGAGGACTCTCCCATTCGCGGAGAACATGACCGAGGTGGAGAGCTCGAACCTGACAGAAATTAATCCAACCTCGCACCGCGAAAGCAAGATCGTACCTTGTGAGGTTGGAAGATTGCCCGATGGAGGCGGCCCTTCAACAATTTCATCCTCGAGACCCTCTATCTCGAGTGAGTCGTCCGAACTCGGCAGAGGCAAGCGCCTCGGTGATCCCCCTGACATCTTGTCGACTCTCCTTTGTAACTCTGCCGAATGTTTCCTCTCGGCAAGAAGCTGTCGTGTGTATTTAGATGTTGCAGAGCGCGCCAGAACCATGCGGCAGAAGAACCCACCTTCTTCCTGTTATTATAGGCCTTTATCTTATACTTATCCACCTCCCGAACAAGCTCGATTTCCCACTGTACCGCTTTCTTCCGCATAAGAGTTTCCGCACGTAAATCATCCCTCAGTCGTGCCATTTGGCGATGAAGCTCCGTTTCGCGCTCTTTGGCGTCGTCTTGCAGCTGTCTTGCATTTTCTGACGCGTTATTCGTGATCTGGTCTACGTCGCGTACATGGTTCAACTCCTCGTTTGCTAGCCGTGCTTTAAGGTCATCGACTTGTTTCTGGAGGCGCTCGCGAGTGTCGATAATAGAGCTTATGGCATGGTAGGTCTATTCCATGCTTAGAAATTGGAATATTTGATTTAAAACGGAAACTCACTTCTTGATATTCACGAAGTTGAGCTCCAATTTCATGTAATATTCCCTACAATGATTGAAGGTCAATATGGTAAATAAAGACAATGACAGTGGCGAAGAGATACATACCCTAATCGCTCCGGTAATATCACTTGCCTTCGCGACATTCGTAAGAAACTTTCCGGTGCGAGTAAATATTTGGCCCTGATCATTACGATCTCTTGATGCGCTGAGCTGACCCTCTTCGGGGTGCAGGCAAGATTTCAATATTCCTATCACATGGGTTCCCTGGAGCTCCAGCGTGGATCTGAATTCCCTGTCCTCTGACTTAACGATGTCACCGTTTGAAAAAGCGGCCTTGGATAACGAGTCCGTGGCATCCTTCATTCTCTCCTCTACACAGTCGCTTTCGTGTGTTCTATTCGTCGTGGAAGAGCGAAAATCCACATAAACGGGAACGAGGGAGTCGGGTTTCGTGGGGTTGCGGCACATCGGACAGCCCTTCCTTTTCAAACCGGCGAAAAATCTTTCACTGCAGGCGAGGCACATAACATGTCCTGTATCGAGATCAGTAGCAAATTCAGTTCGATGACAGTTAAGAAACGCGAGGAGATGTCACGATCGCGAGGTGTTTGCGATGAAATTGAGAAGGTGACACGAACCACAATCTGGCGATACAACTAGCTTCATTGAGGGTGTGATCGCTTCGTGACATATAGGGCATTGCGGTGTGTCGGTGCTAGTTGGAGGCATCGCGGGCGACGTGAGGGTGGGATGCTGGTTGAAAGAAGAAAGACGCGTCGCGTAACATCACGCGTGTCACTCCATCACAAATACGTACATACGAGGGTTGCAAACGAAGTCTAAAACCTCTACGACAACGCCGTCCCCATGAAAATCTACAACATTCAATCTAAAGTGGTAAACCGTACAATGCCTTCACCTCATTCACCGTTTCCCGATCCCCAGTATTCTTGAGAAAAGATAGTCAATAACGCCAAAGAGACATCAAAGATATCACAAAGATATCAGTTGAAAACGAAATTCACCTTAGTGATTTCATCGCTAATTTTAATGCACGGCTTTCCGTCAACACTGGAGAGCTTGATCACCATATTCAATGCGCGGCTCTTCGACTTCCCTCCAGAGGAAATGGAGCGGAAGTCGTTCGTGAAGAATGTACCGATTCCGAAGGAGGCTATATCATCGCATTAATTTTGTCAGCAAATCATCCCGACAATGAAAGACAAATAGAAACGAGAGGTAAAGCCACTCACGGATGAAACCAACTTCGTCGCATTGCCTTTTTAACCTCAAGGCTTTGTCCACATCGAGCGAATCGGAGTATATAATCGTCTTATCGCGATGATCGATACCTATGCTTTCGTACGTCTCCTTCGCTCGAGGCGCGTAGACGAATGGGTCTCCTGAATCTTGACGGAGACCTTTCCATCGGCGAGCACGTTCCGGATCGGCGGCGAATTCCTGGCGGCGACAACATCGCGAGTTCAGTTGAGGTGTGGTTGAGTAGGTGTGGGTGGAGCCGTACCTTGAGGAAGACACCAGTTGAAAACGTGTCTGTGAGCGCAAGAAGCGGTCCTTGAGGATATACGGCTTCCCACAGATCCAATGCCGTTGCGTTGGCGTGTTCGTAGCCTTTCAATGCGGCGACCTAATTGACGTTCACGAAAAGGGTAGAAAGAATAAGAATGAAGGAGTAATGAAACGAACATACACCCATGAACCATTCGCTTTGCAAGAACAGCGCTTTCAGATTCCGAATGGCCAGGTGTCAGGGATCAGGGGACGCACTGTGCAATAGTCCCAATTGGCTTGACGCTATACTTCATCGCCAAGCTGACCTACGGCGCACAAGGGAAGCACCAAAATCAAAAAGAATCAACCAAAAAAGAAATGGTTTTTACGACGAAAGGAAATATACATTGCTCGTTCCCATGAAATTTCCTTGTCCAGGGAGGTCCTTCGCGGCGCGGACAATTTCGTGTACGACAAGGTCTTGGGTCGCGTATGAGCGACGCCGACGGGTACCGAATTCGCTAAATTGAACGTCCGCGCCGAGCAGCGTTTTCGCTTTATTGTAAGCAAGTTCTGCAAATCATGAATCATAAATGAGCATTTCTTGACGTTCAAAGAAAATAGTTGCAATTGGGCACGGAATTTTGCTAACGAAGGAATGTAAGAATATTCACGGTTTTGCCCGTCCTCACTCCAGTCCCGATCGTCCATCGTAAAATATGTCTCGCTCAAACACGCCATTAACGGGACTTCCCACATAATGGTCTCGATCCATGGGCCCGCCGCCACTATATCCACACGACCGCGTTCCGCGTCGTTTTTGCTGGGAATGAAATTCACAGAGACTTGGACGGGCTTGAAGCGAAATGCCGAGAGATAGGAGAGATAGGATGGTGTGAAGAACGGGCACGATGTTTGGAGGAATGACAGTTCAGCGGATGTCAAGGCCATATTGGCGAAGTCTTTTACAGGCGAAACACAGGATGTCAGAAAAGAAGTTGTGGCACCGCAGAGAACTTTGTAGTTGATGGGTAAGTGACGTACGTGGAAGGCTTTCACGAAACGTATCAACGCACGTCTTGGAGAACAGAACGTCCGCATCCCGGTGGGTGAACTTGTATGTTGCTGTCACGTCCGGAAAATGTTGTAAAACAGCTTGTTGCATCGTGAGCTATTCAACAAGTCGCAAGATACGCGTTGTTCGTAAGTCCACATATTCAGTACATATGATTCTTGCTTACCTTGTACAGATCAGTGTCGAGCAGTGATCCTGGGACGGCATACTCCAGTTCTTCGGGTTCAATGGTCATAGCGCAGATTAACCGACGGAGCACACGCGAGTTGTCGTTGAAGTGGGAAATATGGTGCTCAACGCCATTGCAAACGCATTGTCACAATGTGGTGACACGATGAGTCATTGGTAAGTCACGTCACATGCAAGGTTTGCTCTTAACGTCAACGCGACAGTCCAATAAGTTGTTCTCGTGAATCTTGACGACCTCTTAACCAGCCCCGTTCACATCCCATATAGAACCTTTATCCCAAACGGGATCGTGTACGGGGTACAGCCACTTAAGCGCTCGCCTCATTTTATATTTAGAACCGTCTGCCACAGCGTTGATACACTGCATAACGTGGACCACGACCCCTGGAATGAGAACCTTCCGACCACTCTGACAACGGCGATGACAGCAACAACGATGAACTGTCCGAAGGTCGAGCCGATTGCCCACAACGCCTATCTCAAACAACGACGCAATCGCGAGAACTTGGCGCAGAAAGCTTCGCCAACGTCCAACTACTAATCGTGGGTCGAATTTTATGGTTCGTTTCAATCTTTCGCATCATCGCGTAAACTTATCAGGAAAGGGTGATAGGGTAGCTACTGCGCAGTGGCTGTCGATACAGCTATGTGCTGCCACATACAACTTTGGCGCTCAGGTTGCAGCTTCCCATCGGGTCTATCAGGGGCTGAAGCCGAATATGTCCGAGACCTGGTAACTACCTGTTGGTTGGCTCCTGTGCCGCGACGGGTGGGTTCTTGGCTCGGTTGTCTGAATGCAGGATATAAATGACATCCAAGTTCCTGGTAGAAACGATGAAATTCAAGACTTGAACTCACGTCCGGGAGATGCTGTAAGGAAATTCGATTCTCATGATACCCATCCTTGCCCGACGCTCAGATAACTCCGACGACACATTGTAAACTGTCACTGCCTCAAACTGATGGCACATGCATATTACGTTGCAGGGTAGGCAAAGAGGCATACAAACAAGGACAACGCGCCGATCTGGAGTGCGGTGCAATACGAATCAGAACTTATATATCCTTTGACGCGGTCTCTGTCGTTCGTCTTGTTCCCCTTAACACCTGCCTCCACTACAATGACTAAGGTGCAAGACTGGAGAGAAGCTTGTGCGAACATATTCACCTCTCAAAATCTTACCCTGGGGCTTGTCGACCAGCATGGACATCCAACGAGCGCCTTTATCAACGAGACATGGGGGATAACTTACGGAGCTTGCATTTCTGAGTGTGGTTCGAGCCAAATTGTACAGGTACTGTATTGCGGCGGTGGCGAGAATTCATCAACTAATCTGATATTGCCTCCCATAGGCTGTCAGATTCACGATCTTCGCATCCTCCTTCACAAACTGGCTGCTTCCATGGCTAGCTTTTACCTCACAGCTTCCGTACCAGGCATCGGGGACTGGTAGTAACGTCATGAGCGGATTCATCGCAGTCGGTAGCCCGGCCCTCGTAACCTATTCGCTGGCTCTTACGATTCTCAACCGCTGTTGGATTCGGCGCATATTTTCTAGGCTTAAGAGAGCGAGCCAAGAGGTGTCCGACTGCGCTCCACTTGTGAAGGAAAGAGTCATTGCTGCTGGAGAGTTCCTGAAAGATGCCCAACAAGCCCCGATTCGAGTCAGTCAGAATGATGGCTGGCTTAGCAGTCTCATCGTACTACCGGGGAACCAAGCATTCTGGGATTCAATGAGGAAGAACCTTCGAAAAACGCGACGTGGGTTTTCAGCTACTCTTCTCGCTCAAGGTATGCATCCCGTGCACTTCAATGGGTCGCGGCGGCGCTAATCCCTATATCAGTTCTTTGGGCGTCCCTCGCGTATCTTCTCACCGTTGTCAGTGCCGCCATAGGAAACTTTGGAGACGAAGTCATTGGTTTGCAGATTGCGTCCGGATCTATTTGGCTTTGGATGCTTCCAGTTATCCTCGGGTGGATCATCGTCGGCTGTCAGTGTCGAGACGGCGCCATCAACAGCGCTCTGCATGACGATAGTGATAAGACATACAGAGCACTGCCATCGGCCAATCCATTTGGCGACATGGTGGTAATGGATAAACAACGTGGTCTCACAAGCCCGTGCGGTCTCAACCTACACGACTTTGAACATCCGTCATGGCTGGGCTTTGCGATCAACGGAGACGAAGGAAGGGAAGGACCCATATACAACTACAGTCGTGTGTTCACGTGGTTTCAGTGCGCCACTCAGATACATGGCGCATTCAAAGAGATGCTGCTTAACTTGTGCAAAAGTAGTTCCGATCGTCGAAAGGTCAACGGCTCTCCGTGGGGCAAAACCGGCACGAAAGACTCGCACGACAGTGATTCTTTGGTCGGTACTTCATTGGAGGTAGCGAAGTACTGCGGTTTAACCCGCAATATCAATGCCTACCCTACGTGGTCTGAAATTCCTGCCGAGGCTTGGCATAACATTGTTTATGCAAGTCTGATCGCTATCTTCGTGCAATGGGGAACCACTGGTCCGGCCATATTGATTGCCTACCTCACTCCTACGGTCGGTTTGGGATGTCGATCGGGATCATTCTTGTTTTATGGATCTGCTGCAACATTTTCGTGGATACTTATAATGTCGTCGTCATTGTTTTCGCATGCGGCAATGTTGCGAAGTCAAGCCATCCTCACGGAGTCTCAAGAAGGACATGACTCCGAAGCTATCTCTTTGAATGGTGGCGCATCAATCCTCCAAAAAGAATCACGCAGTGATAGCGGGGTTTCCGTCGAAAAGTTGTATCGACCTTCAAGCAATACTTCTTTTCTCGGTGCTCTTGCGATTTGTACACTGTTCAGCGGGAAATTTATTGCGTGTTTGAACGCGGTATGGCTGGTTGCGACGAATATTATGGAATATCTAGGATACTTTGAAATGTGTTGGTGCGCTACAAACGCGTTGAGTACGGGTACTCGAGGGTGGACGGAGACATTTCATAATCCCACACCATCAAACTACTGGGTGGCAGGATTATTGTTCTCATTGTTTGTATGCCTTGGTAGCATGCTCTTCTTCTGGTTCGCAAGTGCAGAGTCTCGTAAAGACTAATGCAACGCTTAGATATTCCGTTTACAGTTTGTCCTTCTCATTTTTTGTTGACCGAGTGGCTTGTCAATTACAGAAATATGTGTATTGTAGCACTGAGACGCCGAAGCTCGGCTGCTTGCGACGCAGGGTCAGAGGAGCACCCGTTGCAGGGTCTACTTCGAATTTCTCGGCAGCATCGAAGAGATGGAAGCGTTGAACATCTGCAGTGACGATGACGTCACAAAGTGTTTGTTGACCCACCACCACCATCCACGAGTACAAACCTGCTCGACACAACTCGACAGTCTAATATGTCCACCGTCTCAATTTTGTGGTCCCTGTGCAACGGTGACTTAACAGAGCATCAGTTCCTCGATGCGCTGGCACGGGGTCTGGTTGCAAGATACAAAATGTCGATGCACTGCGGGATGTCGAAATCCATGCTACCCTCACTAGGTTTGCCAATCAACTACTTCCCCTTGCCTTAAGCAAGGGCACTGCAGCCCCGGAAATCGTGGGAATTTTGAGATATCCCCAGTTTTATCATACAAGCTCATTTAAGCTTTACATGTCCCTTCGCACGTATGCTTCAATCCTTAAATCCACTTTTTGAACGAAATCTTGCAAAACGCGTCCGTACACCAACAGTTTTGTCGACGAGCCTCAGACTATATAAGGGTTAGTCATTTTATTACTTAAGCTGCACGTGAACTTCGCGTGGATTAAACTCCGCCAAAGAATGCCGATTCATTGCCGAACGAGGCCGATGGTCCATTGTCTAACAGTCTGACGGTCTTGAAATCATGAAACGACGTTGCAAGGCAAGCCTTCATTTGCCGAAAGGCTTAACTTCGCATTCCACGTCGACTATCCGTACATAAGAACCTTGTATATTTCTCCGTCAATTTTGCAAACATTAAATAGGCAAGAGGCACTGCCGGAATCGGCCCTTCCTCTAGTATCAACAACTGGCTCTCATTCCACAGAGAGAACAATACCTTCTACGGCCGTAAATACAATACATATCTGGGACTCGGACTGAACCACAAATGCACAGTGGTCACTACTCTTTTCTGATATCCGGACATGATCTGTCCTTTGACCTCCTTTCCGAAAATTACGCATGACCACGCTTTCCATTGTCTTCCGAGGATCATTCAGACTGAAATTCTCAGTCAAACTCAGACGTAATTCGCACGTTCATTCCATGTCCTTTGATTTGCCAAATCATTGTCACTTTCCGACACTCTCCGAAATGTCCAATTACGAAGAACTTCCACTTGTACTAGTACATGTCATCCAGGCAAGTATGAAGGAAAACCATTCGCCCTTTGCAAGGCTGTCGGCGACTTTACGTCATGCGGTGCAGTATATTCGGCGAGCCCGTGTGCCGTGACAACTGCACAAAAATTCATTTCACACCCGACTCATTTGGCTGTGTCACAGCCAAAATATATAATTTCACGTTCCGCACGACTCGGCACGCGACTTAAGCATTTCCGCGCGACTCGTCAAATCCCGCGCGACTGACACTTCAACGCACAGAGGTCCTCGCGCGACTCAGGAGTTTGGTTACGATGGGGCCGTATACACACAGTGGCTCAGGTTTAGGTCCGCAACTCCCCTAACACCATGTTTATACTGACCAAGAAAAATCGTGTCTAGTTCCTATAGCTTAAGGTAACGGGTTCTGGGCTCACCAATTATTTCTACTATTTGGTTCTTTTTACAATCACAAAGCAACCAAGAAATTTTGTGTGTATGTGATCTCCCGAGTGAGCCGGCATAAAACTTGTAGAGGAATTGCTTAGGAACGAAGATTCTTTCTGACGATCCGTCAAGCCCAAAGAAGCTCCCGGTGTTGATGGAACATTTGGGGAATGATTTTTTTTGGAGTATCAGTCGGTCTATATCTAATGCACTATATGCATTTCTTGAGATTTGGCGAAGGGTTTGTGACAAGTGCCCACAGAGATATGCGTGATGTGAACGTGAAATGCCAGTGGACGCACAGAAATTCAAGGAACAATCCGTACCCCGAGCTCCGTCATTGCCATGCCGAATTGCAACCTCACAACTGCTTGCCCCGATCAACGGCACGTCTGTATAACCATGGTGTTAGGGGAGTTGCGGACCTCAACCTGAGCCACTGTGTGTATACGGCCCCATCGTAACCAAACTCCTGAGTCGCGCGAGGACCTCTGTGCGTTGAAGTGTCAGTCGTGCGGAACGTGAAATTATATATTTTGGCTGTGACACAGCCAAATGAGTCGCGCGGGGTGTGAAATGAATTTTTGTGCAGTTGTCACAGCATAAGCCCGATGTGACTTGACCGCTCGCCGTCAACAGGTATCCTTCATGTACAACCCCTTCGTATCGCTCCTGTCAACTCTTGAATTGACACACTGCGTCACCTAGTGCCGTGAAGCCCAGTACGATGATATTCCAAACTCTACAGAAGTTCATTCGGCCTCGGCAACAAGCCAGCAGTCTCAGCCTCTTGCTCCCTTGATCGTCCTCGATATAACCCTCGGCCCAGTCAATTTCAAGAATAGTAGCTGATCTGCCCTCGGAGATCCTCTGCCTCATTTTCCAGATTGCTATGAGTGACCAATCGGTGACGATTCTATCGAAACGAAGATTGTTAGCCTCAGACGCGTCGACCGATCTCGGTCACGGTCATGTAATCATTCTCGCTAGCCATGTTTGTCGTCGACGGAGAAGAGTTACGCTCACGAATGCAGCATTATGGAGTGAAGTCCATTGTCATTTCTATCAAGGATTGATAAAGGAGATCGAAGAATGCCTCCCTCGTCATCCACATCGATTTTCGTCGAGAGATCGAATACAGGAACTACGAGGTTCCCCGCTTTTTGGAGCACATACCCAGAATCCAGGAGTTATACATCACTTTACAACGGCAGTTACAACCTCTCTCCCTGCAACTTAAACATCTACGGTCCTCGTTTCAAAGTTTTCCAATTGTCGAGCGTAGGAAAGGATTGCCTCGTTTTCTCCGCTACTGAACTGGGACTCCAGGAGTGTCCGAAAATGTAGACGATGCACCTAGAAGGTCTGGAGGTGGATTGGGGGAATTCTTATCTAGGTGTTCTGGTGGGTTGAAGAGCCTCACGTTCAAAGCTCGAGGTTTCCAACCGAGATTCGGTTTCGAAAATTGCCTGGACATCCTCGACTCCTGTCCCCACCTCGAACGGTTCAGTGTCAAGATACCATATACCACGATGTCTAGATTTCCTGGGTGTTCGAGAATGTTGGTGTGTCGTTCCCAGCTATTATCCAGAACTGATCCAACTGACAGGTCCAGATTGCCTGATATCGGCGACGAGCTGTCTTACTTGGAAGATATCTTCGAACGTGGTTTCCGCATCCAAAACTCTAACTGCAAAGATTGGTGACGTTGCTGAGACCGATAATAACCACGTGTTACTTACGTCTCGACGAATCTCAACCATCTACTGAATGCGGTTCATTGCTAAATTAGCATAATACCAATCTCGGGATCAGCAAATTTGAAATTTCATTTCCGCCTCTACAAGTTTGATAGGCCGACACGCATGAAACTGTCGCACTGATGTGGTGGGAGGAAGACATTTGCTTCCCAAACAGAAATTGTTACATTGGCGAAAGACTTAAACTATAACCCTTACATGAAGGTAGGCATCGGTCTGTCCTACAATCAGCACAAAGGTGCAACATTACAACGGTAAGGTCTGCTGCGTGCCTTCATCTCCAGCTAACATACATGTTATTTGATCGTGGTCGTTTCATTACGTACAGTTGACCCCCCGGTGAAATCGTGGTTAACCGACAGAACCTACCAGCACGGTTGAGGTGGCTCAGGTACCGAAGGTGTAAATTAGACGACGCCATGAATGTATGTGCTGAACTTTACCATATTTCTCCTAAGAGAGCTGAATGCTCAACATACCGTGAAATCAGATTACAAGGGTGGCAGGTAAACGCTGAGGAACCAATTTTCTGAGATCGAGCGCGCGTTTAGTAACGCCACTTGAAATACTCATGATCATCACAAAGGTGTATTCGCGGTCGCCGGAACCTACATCGAGCCAGGAGATTCACGCAGATTCTCCTTGCTCTCCGTGCAATGCGGCGATTGGTTACCAACGTTTCACGCTTCATAATTGCCGCTCTGGACACCACATTTACCATCCCTTCTGGTGGGAATCACGGCCGCAAATCATCGAAGTCGATACGCTCTACCCTAGTAGTTCGTAACATCTGTGCCGCCTGGCTGTGGGATGGATTCCTAACAAGTTTTCTGATGCACAGTATCCTTCCCCACTGAAACGCTCGTTTGGTCAGTCGCCGGTCCATAATTTGGAAGTGCTGCTGCGAAGCGAACACGACGCTAGTGGGATCGTATTTCCGTGTTGGGAAGTACGTACATTGCAAATTGAATGTACTCATTGGACGCTTGACATCCGCTTCAGGTTGCGGTACAGCCAATTGACAGAAGCGCCGGCTGGGTGCAGTCGATCATGATGCTGTCCAGGGTGTGGCAGTGACCAAACCGTCCCATGGTGGCTGTCGTACTGGAGTCTCTTGTTGGTCATCGGCAGAAAATTGGCTAACCCAAACAAATCCTACGAGGCTGACAACACACAGGACCGTCGCTGCCCCTGGATGATGGCATAGCATATCGCGTTGCCCGTTCGGAGTCTGGGGAAGCAGACAAAGTTAACATTCTTCTTTGGAGTGCGAAAAATGAACTTTAGGCGCTTAGCCCCTGGATTTTACTGCCTTTGGGTCGGAATTGGGCGCTTGCAAAGGCGGCATTACCAGATGCATTACGTCACCCCCGCAAACTCTCCCACCTACCTGGAGTGCTGTGCAATGATTCAGAGCTTATATCGTTTGGTGCGTCTCCACGCCGTTCCCTCAGAACCTGTCTCCCACCACAATGACTAGGGTGGAAGACTGGTCCGATGCTTGTGCGAACATCTACACCTCTCAGAACCTTACGCTGGGGCTTGTAGACCAGCATGGCCGTCCATTGAGCGCAATCACGAACGCGACGTGGGGAATAACGTACAGCGCTTGCATTTCTGAGTGTGGGTCGGGGCAAATCGTACAGGTACTGTTTTATAGTCATGTCTGGAATGCATTGTACTAATTTCAAAATACCCCGCAGGCCATCAAATTCACGATCTTCGCATCGTCGTTCACGAACTGGCTGCTCCCATGGTTGGCTTTAACTTCTCAACTTCCGTATCAGGCATCCGGGACTGGAAGCAACGTCATGAGCGGAGTCATCGCAGTCGGTAGTCCGGCTCTCATAACATATTCTCTTGCTCTTACCATCCTGAATCGGTGTTGGATTCGGCGCATATTTTCTAAGCTTAAGAGAGCGAGCCAAGGTGTGTCAGAGTTAGCTCCACACATCAAGGAAAGGGTCGATGCTGCGGGGGAGTTCCTGCAAGACGCCCAACAAGCCCCTATTCGAGTCAGCCAGGAAAATGACTGGCTGAGCAGCCTCATAGCACTACCAGGCAACCAAACATTCTGGGTTGCAATCAGAAAGGACCTGAGAAACACGCGACGTGGGTTCTCAGCTGCTCTACTTGCCCAAGGTATGCTTGCCATGTACTCCAGTGAGTCGCGGCGGCGTCGCTGATCTCCTGTCCAGTTCTTTGGGCGTCCCTTGCATATCTTCTCACCGTTATTAGCGCTGCCATAGGAAGCTTTGGCGACAAAGCTGTTGCATTGCAGATTGCATCGGGATCCATTTGGATCTGGATGATTCCAGTTATCCTCGGGTGGATCATCGTTGGCTGTCAGGGCCGAGACGGCGCGATCAACAGTGCTCTGAACGACGATAGTGACAAGACATACAGAGCACTCCCATCGGTCAACCAGTCTGGCGAGATTGTCGTGATGGACAAACAACGTGGCCTCACCAGTCCGTGCGGACTGAACCTTCACGACTTTGAACATCCTTCATGGCTTGGCTTTGCGATTAACGGAGATGAAGGGAGGGAGGGACCCATATATAACTACAGCCGTGTGTTCACGTGGTTTCAGTGCGCCAGTCAGATACATGGTGCATTCAAAGAGATGCTACTTAACCTGAGCAAAAGTAGTTCCGATCGTCGAAAGGTCAATGGCTCTCCTTGGAGAAAAGCCGGCTCGAATAATTTGCACGACGACGAACCTTTCGTCGGTACTTCATTGCAGGTCTCAAAGTACTGCGGTCTAAACCACGTGATCAATCCCTACCCCAGATGGTCCGAAATTCCAGCTGAGGCTTGGCATAACATTATTTATGCAAGTCTGATTGCCATCTTCGTGCAATGGGGAACCACAGGTCCAGCAATCTTGATTGCGTATCTCACTCCGTCAGTCGGTTTGGGGTGTCGATCGGGATCATATTTGTTTTATGGATCTGCTGCAACACTTTCCTGGATACTTTTAGTGTTGTCATCATTACTTTCACATGCAGCGATGGTACGAAGTCAAGCCATCCTCATAGGCGCGCAAGAAGGAACCGACACCGAAGCTACCCATTCCACTGAAGGGGAGGCAATCCCCCTCCGAGATGTGGAATCGCGCACTCTTGGAGGAGTTTCCGGTGTGTATCGGCCTTCAAGCGCATCTTCTTTTCTCGGTGCTCTAGCCATCTGCACACTATTCATCGGAAAGGTCGTTGCATGTTTAAACGCGGTATGGATAGTTGTGACGAGTACGATGGAGTATCTAGGAACATTTGAAATATGTTGGTGCGCTACAAACGCTTTGAGTATGGGTACTCGAGGGTGGACGGACATTTTTCAGAATCCTACTCCATCTTCAAGCTATTGGATCGGAGGGTTATTGTTTTCATCCTTGGTATGCCTTGCTAGCATGCTCTTCTTCTGGTTTGCTAGTGCAGAGTCTCGTAAAGACTGATGGAAGAGCAATGCGACGCCTAGATATTATTACTTCTGTTGTATCGATTCTTATTATTCGTTGGCCACTTAGATTGTCAAATTATAGTGTATTGTAGCACTGAGACAAAGCGGGTCGGTCGCTTGCGAGCAAGCGGAGCACATCACTGATGGTGTCTACTAGGTATTTGTCGTCAGCGCCGGAGAGGGAGGGTTGCACGATGAAGTGACGGGAATTCAATGGATATACTTTGACATGATAACCGCAATGAAATGCATGAACCAGTTTTGGAATTGAAAATGAAACGTACGGAAGAAGCAGTGGAGATGTCAAGCTAGTACGCCCGGCGATCATACTGCGTTCCAGCACCTCATCCTCCAATCTCTCCCGTACGACTTCGTGCATCGCCAACGGGTCGCATAGGAGTTACGCATTACGACAGACTGCATTGTAACTTCGGCCATTTGGGTTGTGCCGTGATGAGATGCCACAAGAAGAGTCGAGACCGGTTCCGGTCAGAATGCCAGCTGTATAGTCAAGCTGCGCACAAAAGGCCGTCAGAACGTCAAAAGTCGAGAAAAGTATAAAATTCACAATATAGAATTTAACCGTGTATCCACTTACCTCCATCGCTTTATCATCCCTTCATTCGGTACCGCACACAATTCAATGGGAACGCACATCAAAAACTCCCAATCTTAGCTCTTCTGCTTCTCAAACGATGTTGTGCGTTATTATCAACTGTCTGCCAGCACCGCAAAATGCTCGTGGACGCTCTTCGTGCGTACATAGGCGGAGATGAAATGAGATGGTGACGGATGTAGCACACATGTCGGTGTGGAGAATTTGGAGAATGGAGAGGAGACGGAACCAGCTGACGGCGCTTTGTTACAAGCTTTGTCAGTAAAACAAGTGTCATCGTGCGTGACAGAATGACGTACTCATGTCACGCGACAAGAACAACGCCAACATTCTCGTCCAATGACGACCATCCTGCGAAGCTCTTGGCTTTTTTACACCGCATTTTTGAAAAGAACTGTCTCTGATGCAGCAGCAAGGTGAAAATATTCCCTGGTACAAAAAGAATCAACCCTGGGCGTTCACCTCCGAGATTCCGGGAAGTAATATAAGGAAATGGGATCGTTATGCAACCGCTCTGCGCCGGAAACTGGCCCACCAGATAACTCCTGAAATACCCGATAACCCACAGTGGGCATTCGCTCCCTCAAAATGATGGATAGCCCCGAGTATCAAGTTGTCGACATACAATGCACTTGGAGACAAACCAGGATAAGGATAATTTCGGAGAGCTACGGACGGTGGGAGTTTAAGGCGGTGAACGCCTTTCTGCATGTCCCCGCATTACACGTATACTATCTATCTTACGTATGGTTTTGGAGGTGCGGTAGGTGCATGTAGGTCCAATCACCGAAAAGCATCACAGAAGCATCACCTCATCGCCCGGAAACTCTCTCACCACTCTGGTGCTTTTGACGTTGTCTCCATGCCGTTCCTCTCAGAACCTGTCTCCTACCACGATGACTAGCGTGCAGGACTGGTCCGCTGCATGTGCAAACATATATACCTCCCAAAACCTTACATTGGGGCTTGTCGACCAGCATGGCCATCCAGTGAGCGCCATCACCAACGAGACATGGGGAATAACCCACAACGCGTGCATCTCCGAGTGTGGGTCTGGCCAAATTGTGCAGGTATTGTATTACGACGTACAGGAATCTATTATCTTGGGTCCACTAATAGCTTCATGTAGGCTGTCAAATTCACGACCTTCGCATCATCCTTCACGAACTGGCTGCTTCCGTGGTTGGCTTTAACTTCTCAACTTCCATACCAGGCACCCGGGACTGGCAGCAACATCATGAGTGGAGTCATTGCGGTCGGTAGCCCGGCCCTCATAACGTATTCGCTCGCTCTTACTATTCTCAATCGTTGTTGGATTCGGCGTATATTCTCTAAGCTGATGAGAGCTAGTCAAGGGGTGATAGATTTGGCTCCACACGTAAAGGAAAGAGTCGATGCTGCCGGAGAGTTCCTGCAAGACGCCCAGCAAGCTCCGATTCGAGTCAGTCAAGAAGATGGCTGGCTCAGTAGTCTTATCGTACTTCCAGGGAACCAAGCATTCTGGAATGCAATCAGGAAGGACCTTCGAAACACGCGACGTGAGTTTTCAGCTGCACTACTCGCTCAAGGTATGTATTCTGTACCTTCCAGAGTGTCGCGGCGATACTGAAACCTTTTGCAGTTCTTTGGGCGTCCATCGCGTATCTTCTCACCGTCATCAGCGCAGCCATAGGAAACTTTGGAGACCATGTTGTTGGCTTGCAGATAGCATCTGGATCTATTTGGATCTGGATGATTCCAGTTATCCTTGGGTGGATCATCGTTGGCTGTCAGGGTCGAAGTGGCGCAATCAACAGCGCTCTGCACGACGACAGTCACAAAACATATAGAGCCCTCCCGTTGGCCAATCAATCTGGCGAGATTGTCGTAATGGATAGGCAACATGGCCTTACGAGTCCATTCGGTCTCGACCTTCATGACTTCGAAAATCCGACGTGGCTGGGATTTGCTATCAGCGGTGATGAAGGGAGGGAGGGACCCATCTATAACTACAGCCGTGTGTTCACATGGTTCCAATGCGCCAGCCATATACACGACTCGTTCAAAGAGATGCTTCTTAACCTCAGTAAAAGCAATTCCGATCGTCGACACGTCAATGGCTCTCCGTGGGGAAAATCTGGCACAAGTGATTTGCACGGTAGTGATCCTTTTATCGGTACTTCATTACAGGTCTCGAAGTACTGCGGTCTAAACCACCATATCAATCCCTATCCCGGATGGTCTGAGATTCCCGCCGAGGCTTGGCATAACATTGTATATGCAAGTCTGATGGCCATCTTCGTGCAATGGGGAACCACGGGTCCGGCAATCATAATTGCATACCTCACTCCTGCGGTCGGTTTGGGATGTCGATCTGGATCATTCCTTTTTTATGGATCCGCGGCAACATTTTCGTGGATACTTTTCGTATTGTCGTCATTGCTTTCGCATGCGGCGATGTTACGAAGTCAAGCCATCCTCACTCACGCTCATGCACGAGCCGATTCCGAAGCCACTGTTTTCGCCGGAGATGAAACAATCCCGCTCCGAGCAGTTGAATCGCGCACTCGTCGCAGAGTTTCCGTTGATAGACCTGCAGGCCAAACTTCTTTGCTTGGCGCTCTTGCTGTTTGCACGCTCTTTATCGCGAAGGTTGTTGCGAGTTTGAACGCCGTATGGCTGGTTGTGACGAGTATTATGGAGTATCTAGGAACGTTCGACATGTGTTGGTGCGCTACGAACGCGTTGAGTATGGGCTCTCGGGGTTGGACTGACATTTTCCAAAATCCCACACCATCAAATTATTGGGTGGGAGGAATATCGTTCTCATCGTCGGTATGCCTCATTAGTATGGCCTTCTTCCTGATCGCTAGTTCATAGTCTCGTCATGACTGGCAAGAGAGCAGTGCAACGCCTAAATACCCCTTCTTTAGTTGTATTCTTCGTATTGTTCGTTGGCCGCGAAGTAGGCTGTGAATTATAAACATAAGTCTATCAAATGCGCGAAACGTTATAAACAAGTACGTGGTAGTTGCTCTGCATTCTTTGCGATGGAGAACATTCTGGCGCAGTGGTTTTGGTGATTGTCGGGGAAGTCCATGCAATAACTTATGTAATCAGGTTCTTCCCTTCGCTCACGGTTACTGCCACTTACTGGCAAGACTGCTTCTACCACCCTCAACTTTGAGATTATTGGTGAGAGTAGTTCGCTGGCTTCACTGAAATCTTCTTAACCTGGTTCAAATATGTGCGCACACCGTGTAATAGGCCACAAAGAGAACGAACAATATTCACGAACTTGAAACGACGACACACGGAGGCTCTGATAGAAGACGCCGAAGCCATGGATGGTATTTCTGAAGACAAACCGGTCGTTAATCGTTTTAGCAAGCCTTCCGCTACAATTCACACTCTTGCGCCGGAGCTACTGACTGAGATATTCCTGCATTGCGTTGACACAAATGGTCATTTACGCCACCTATCCCGACCTCCTTTGTTACTTGGCCGAGTTTGCAGCAGGTGGAGGATTGTTTCCGCCGATTCCCCAGTGCTCTGGACTAGATTTGCCATTATCGGGCACCGGTGGTCACGGATCGATTGGAAGAAGGACTTGGAGGCTACAAAGGTGTGGATGTCGAGGTCGGGTTCATGCCCGTTAACAATCTGCCTTGTTTATTCTCAATTATGGGGTGAACAACTTCTCATGCCCATTCTCGAATCCCTCGTTTCTCAATCATGGCGTTGGGAGAATGTTTACATCTCCATTCCTTCTGAGTTTGAGAGCGTGATCCTCGCTCCATTCTGGACAGGACGTCTGCATCAATTGCAAAGTTTTGACTGCTGCCTGGATGGCATTCAAGTTGCAAATTCGGAAGATGTCCGTCCGTTGGCTTTATCCTCTGCTCCGCAACTCCAAAGTTTCCGCCATGTTCGTGAGGTTGGAGGACATATTGACTTCGGTGGTCGCATCCACACCGTCAAGATACTCGAGATTAGATACCCGATGGATTCTGGGACGGCGGGAATGTCTCCTGGAGATTTGTTGACCTGCCTCACACACTGTCCTCTGCTTGAGGAGCTGACCTTTCTCATCACCGAATTCGGGTCCATCCATCCACAAGAGCTCCCGCCTATCATTGAACTCTGCCATCTCCGTCATTTCTACCTGGCCCTTTCTGCAGGCATCGACCCGGGCTATCTGTTCGGCGTACTCTTCGTCCCCGCGTTGGAGAAACTGACCTTATTAATGAAGGTTGACAATAATCACTATACAGATTGGCCACACCTGAGGCCAATGCTCGCACGCTCACGCCCACCGCTCCGATCTCTGGCGCTTTATCGCGTCCCTGTGATCGAGAAAACACTCTGTGAATGTCTTTCGTACATTCCTTCACTTACATTCCTTGGCCTTGGTGGTACTGAGTGCACAGATATTATTCTCAACTTCCTTACCACGGACAAAAACGATACGTCTCGGAGGATATGCCCATGTTTGGACGAGATCGAATTTCGTCATGCATCGCGCTTCTCTTCGAGCGCGATGATATCCATGATTCTTTCACGCCACCCAAGTAACACCAACATTGAAAATAGACAGCCGCTCAAGTTGATAGACTGCCGGGAGTCCCAAATGGAGTGGAACGCTTCGTCTAACTCCTGCATTGCTGAATGCATTGAAGCCGGTTTGGTGTTTCATTCACCAGATACGGTAAGCATAAATATTGTGTGCTTTGCAGCAGTTTTTGACCATATTGGTTGTAACTTAGGACATGACCACTATTTGGCGATAGCATTGGGTCTGTGACGCACGACCCAAGAGAGGGATTTATTTCGCATAGTAATTTTATTTATCTGACCGTAACAATGTAGTCATGCTTAACGGTGACGAGAGATGTTATTTGTCTTGTTTCGGGATACGCGGTAGAAACATTTAATCCCAGCGAATGCCAGTGAACTTGTGCCGCCGCCAAGAACATCGAGAAAATGAAAGTTGTTCCGGGCAGAGACTGTCACTGGTTTCCACGTAATTAACATCGGCTTACGCCTTATCTTCTTTCCTTGGAATAAGCGCCAAATCCACGTCCCACAACCTCCAACGTAAAGTATCGCATAGTGGCGTTGTGCGCTTCACACGCACCTCACTCAGCGCTCCGATGCCATTCACACCGACCCACAGACAGTGCATCCACTCCTCGACCCGTTCGCGGACGCGGACATAAGAACGCTTGATCGCGGGTTTACGTCAACGCCACAAGGCAAAACACGTGTTGCCAGCACGCAGCGAAAACACGCCCCTACCACGCCTCTCGCACACGCAGTTACTAGAAGCTTCGCGAGCACCGTAGAAAGCCGACTTGGCTGGTGAGGTGGACCAGTACTAGTCATCGCGTACGTCACCCAGTGGGAGGTTACGTCGGGAGCGCCGGGATGTCGTTCCGACGCAAGGATGCCTTGAGGCTCAGTCTTACCATAATTCGGGACAATGTTCCTCATTGTTTTCCTCATATGGAATTTGAGGAAGACGGGGAAGAGGTTGCTTCCAAGTATGTTCCGTAGGTATGAATGGACGGAGCAACCTTATCGGCGCTTGATCGATGGCTTCGAGTCGTTAGAGGTAGTAGAGCTAGACTTGTAGTGTTTTAAGTGGAGATGAAGTCTTTTGTATCCACTTCGAATGAGAGCTCCCAGTTCATTTGTGTATTTTTTGCTTCCGCGATCGAGGATAGGTTCCGCGGAGTATAGAAGTGTCGTGCAAGAATAGGCCCAGGTAGCTAAGATTAAGAGCGCAGTAGGATCATGGGGGCGGATAGAGATTCGCACTGTGGGAAAATCAGGGGACACTTAGTCAAAGTTTCTTCCTTTTGGCTTTTCTCCCTGTCGGGTCACCCTCACCTCGTGTGCTCTCATCCATAGCTAGGCCGACCGCTGCTCTCAAATCCTCCTTGACCACCGACCACCACCATGTCCCCGCCCCCACCGCCGCCGCCTCCCCCGCCCCCACTGTGCTGGCCGTCCTTTTCCGGGGGCAAAAAACAAAGACGACTCAGCTATTCAAGCTCACCGCGGCCGCTCACTTACTCTGAGAAAAGCCTCACAGACTCTGCGAGCACACGTACACGGTCCACCGAGCAGGATGGCGGGACTGCGACCGGACGCACACCCGGACACTCCGTCGCTCTCAGTCGCAGCGGCTCGTACTCCCCTACAGCTACGATCACCTCGAAAACTTCGAAACCCGGCGAACGACTGACTTTCTATACTGACTCCGAGTCGTACGACAACCTCGAGGAGGATCCCTTCGCGAATCCCTCCAAGAAGCAGCTCAAGGCTCAGAAGAAGCTCGCTAAATCAGGAGGAGGAGGAGGAGGCGGAGGAGGAGGGGGTTATGGATGGGGACTAGGCAAGAAAAAGACTCGTCCTCGATCACTTTCGCCCCCGCGTACCCCCATCCCGCTGTACGGCCGCGACTCGCTCGTATCCAACGTCTCCCAAGAAAAACCCCCGCTCGTCCCCTCAAAATCGCACGGATCGAACGGATCGAACGGGAACGGATCGCCATACCGCAACCTCTCCGACCCCCCGCTCTCCCGCGGGTCCTCCAAGCGCTCCAACGCGTCCCCTGGTCTCTCGCGGAACTCGTCAAAGCAGTCCTCGCAGCGGCCCCCACTCTCGCGCGACCGATCGGGCGCAAGCGGGAGGCGTCCGATGCTGGCGCAGATCGGGAGCCAGGATACGCTTGTGGGGAGTGCGTTTGAGCGGAAGATCAATGATGTGGACGTGCCGAAGGAGAGGGTGGAGACGAGCGAGAGGTTGGATCTGTTGAGGGCCCAGATGGCGAAGGATAATCTGGACTATTAGTGAGTCTTGATATCAATTCATGAAGATTGATACTAATGATTATGTTGCGCAGTATCATTCCGAGCGAAGATGCTCACGGATCGGAGTACGTTGCGGACTGGGACAAGCGCAGGGAGTGGATTTCAGGGTACGTTTCCATCCCCTCGATCAATTCGTTGAATCGTCGTATTGACAAGTTTTTCATTTCTGCAGATTCACGGGGACCGCGGGACAAGCGATCGTCTCCCGCGAGGAGGCGTTCCTCATCACCGACTCGCGATATTGGCTGCAAGCCGATAACGAACTAGATATGAACTGGAAATTGGTCAAGATACCCCAGCCGGGCTCATCAGGCGGACCGGGGACCTGGCAACAATGGCTCGTCGTGCGTCCCTTCCCATTCTTTCTCTTCTTGAATCCAAAAACTGATTACCCTTCCACCTGCAGCCCCGCGTGCAAGAAAACATGCGCATCGGGATGGACGCACGCATGATCTCCTACGCCAAAGCCGCGCAACTGACCAAGGACCTCCAAGCGCGGAGCGCCAAGCTCGTCTTCCCACCGCAGAACTACGTCGACCTCATCTGGAAGACCAAGCCCGCGCGCTCCAAGGAGCCCATCTTCATCCAGCGCACCTCCTTCGCGGGGCAATCCGCCTCCTCCAAGCTCGCTGCGCTGCGCGAATGGATTGCTGAGCAGCCACCCTCGAAACCGAGTTACTCGAAGGGCCCGCCGACGGACGCGCAGAAGCACGTCGCGGCGCTGGTCACGAGCCTCCCGAACATCGCGTGGATCCTGAATTTGCGGGGGAGGGATATACCGTACAACCCCGTGTTCCAGGCGTATTTGTTGGTGAATGTGAATGAGGGAGAGGCGGGGGGCGGGGCGATTTTGTTTACGGATATGGGGAAGGTGGGGGATGATGTGGGGAGTTATCTGGAGAAGTTGGGCGTGGAGGTGAGGGAGTATAATGATGTGTGGAATGTGTTAAGGAGGCCGCCGTGGGGACCCGGGAAGGTACGCACACCGTTTTCCAACTACTGATATAATGCTTTCCTGACCGATTTTACACAGGTCCTCATCTCCGAAGAAACATCCTACGCCATCTCCCTCATCCTCACACACTTCCGCTACACCGTCGCCCCATCTTACATCGACTCTCTCAAAGCCGTGAAGAACAACGTCGAGACCGAGGGTCTGCGCGCCGCGCACCTCCGCGACGGGCTGGCATACACGCGGTGGCTCGCGTGGCTCGAGGACAAGCTCGCAAGGGGGTACGAGATCACTGAGTACGAGGCTGCGATGCGGCTGACGGAGTTCCGGCGCGGCGGGGAGTACTTTGAGGGGCTGGCGTATGAGAATATTAGCGCGAGTGGGCCGAATGCGGCGTTGCCACATTATAGCCCGACGAGGGGGAGCGCGAAGTTTATTAGTCGGGAGACGCCGTATCTCAAGTGAGTTTTGCTCTCTTTCGTTCTTCTTGTTGGGATTCGTGAAGTGTGCACCGGTGCTGATGTTAACTTTTTTAGTGACTCTGGGGGACAGTACCTGGATGGGACGATCGATACCACTAGAACGAGTGAGTTGCGCTCGTGCATCGCCCATGCGCTGCCTTTTACTTACTGATATCACGCGCACAGTGCACTTCGGCCGCCCGACGCAGGAACAATGCGAAGCGTACACCAGGGTGTTACAAGGACACGTAAGTAATACTTCATTCATCTTATCCTCCCCCACAATTCTGACGTAACGATCTAGATTGCCATCGACAGCTGTTTCTTCCCACAGGGAACCACCGGGAAGCAGCTTGATGTCCTTGCCCGGAAGGCGCTGTGGAAGGAAGGTCTGAATTACTTGGTACGTTCGCCGTTTCACATTCGTCTAGGCGTAATCTAAATACCGTTTCGTACAGCATGGAACTGGGCACGGCTTTGGCTCGTTCTTGAACGTAAGTTTGTGCACAAGTCTCCGATTGGCGGGCTAATATAAAAGATGTGCATTGTAGGTCCATGAAGGTCCACACGGCTTCTCGTCGGATGTCGAGTTGGTCCCGGGCCATGTCATCACTAACGAACCCGGTTTCTGTACGTACCCTTCCTCATCACCGGCCTGTTCATAAGCTAACCACCGGTCCTGTGCTCTCCTCCCTAACAACAAACAGACAACGAAGGCAAATGGGGCATGCGCATCGAATCCGCGCTGCTCGTGCGGCAAGTCCGCACGAAGCACGAGTTCAACGGCCCGATCTGGCTCGGCTTCGAGCGGCTCACCGTCGTGCCCATACAGACGAAGATGGTGAAGGAGTCCCTGCTCTCGCGCGAGGAGATCGCGTGGATCAAGGAGCACAATAGGAAGTGCAGGGAGAGGCTCGAGCCGCTGATGCGGGATGTGGATGATAAGCGCGCGCTGAAGTGGCTGAGGAGGGAGTCGGAGCGCGGGATTGGCGTCGTGGGGCCTGGACCGGGGAACATATCTATTGATTGGGATTGAGAGCTGCCCCACAGCTTGAGGACGCTCTCGGCTCGACACGGGACGATCATGCCTTAAACTATTTCGCGACACCACACCCAGGCAGGCTCTGATGGACGACACATCACTTATACGACACATCACTTAACGCTCGGACCCACTCTATCTAATCCGCCCTCCTCTTATCATCGCCATCCTCTCCTCAATCATATACCTCAAAAATTTATTACGATGCCACGCGTGCATGGCACCGACCTACGAACGAACGAACGTACGAATGAACGAGCGAAGTTATGTTTTGATTTTTGATCTTTGGGGTTCTTATTCCTTTAATATTCTCTCGTGCTTCTTCTATCGCGCTAGGCGGCAGATTGGGTGCTGCTATCTTGATTACTTTTCTTCGCTGTTTGAATTGTGTTTTTTGTTGTCTTGGATATGAACGGACACTCAGACGCTGTTGAAATTTGGTAGCTAGTAGTAGCGGCCATGTT
Source organism: Rickenella mellea (assembly GCA_004355085.1). Lineage (NCBI taxonomy): Eukaryota > Fungi > Basidiomycota > Agaricomycetes > Hymenochaetales > Rickenellaceae > Rickenella > Rickenella mellea. The sequence continues at coordinate 313,703 of ML170181.1, forward strand.
CCAGTGTCGCGTCTGGAACGCATCTATGCGTACAGTAGGATATAATATATCGAGTTATAATTGGAGTTGCGAAATTCGTGAGCTCGTCCGACGTAAGATGCTTCGTTAGTACTGCAAGCCCCAAAAATCTACAAGAGTGAGCAACTTGAAATGTAAAACAAATTTAACGGCACACGGTCAAACGGCCTCGTTGGAACGGATAAAGTGAGGTGCTTCGCGGCGAATTTCTCACCAAAATCACGCAAAACTGCTCGTTGTTAACCTCTCGGTTTCAAAGAAGTTTTCCGTCATAATGTACACTTGAATCTTGATGAGCAATTGAATACAACAAGCTTAAGTGTCTCGAAGTCCCTTTATCATTCGATCCCGGATCCCGCCCTTTGAAGAGGCAGGTCCCGATTTTCTGCGTTTTGCCCCGTCAGCTTTGGACAATTTACTATTAATTTCCTAGAAACCGCAAATTTGACCACACGTCAGCCACACAGTCAGTAAAGGTCCGGATCGTCGATATCGAATTCGAAGTGTCCTGAACGGCAACTTAATCCGAATTTCCGTAATGGGTTCATATCTCGAGAACACAGCATTGAAATTGATCCAGAAATTTATTGTACACGCGCGGCTACTCTTCTTTGGGTCGATACCACTGCTCACATTTCGTTAATTCCATTGTGATCCACCTGACTGAGGGGTGATTTGATTGATGTGAGCCTTTGCCCACGTCTCGAAGGACTGCACTTGTGGGTAAATCTTCTTTGTGAGCGCAAAGTCACGGTTAGGGTTGCCTTCGTTGATGTAGAACCATTCTGTATTTTGGTACGTCATTACCCATGATCAGGGGGGAAAAGAGGAAAGTAATCTCACTGTTGCTAACAAGTTTTAGGGGCGGAACGTAGAGGGTAGTTTATTATTAATAAATACGGGCAAGGAGAAAGAGGACGTAATGGACGTACTTTCGGTATAACTCCTGCAACTGGGGAATGTGCTGTGCATTCTCAAAATCTTCCTTTGAGACTTCGATCAACTTGATAGGTTTTCCCAGGACCTCGGAGAATGTCTTCACTATTGAGCGAGCCGTAATAATCTCCGCAATAAGGGGAATATCTTTGCCTTCGTCATTGCGTGCAATCAGCCATGAAAATCTCCAAGCCTCCACATCAAGGTGGAGAAACGCTCACCAATCCACTCATTCGGATTCTTGAAAGCATGCAAGACAAAAGCGCCTGTGTCCTCCACTGAATACGCACCAAGCGGGCCATCGCTCCAATTAATTGGCCCCCAATTTGCCTCCAGTGCGCCATCCGCATTTGTCGTCAACCTAGCGAAGGTTGTGAAGTTCTCGTAGTAACACGCGGTATACAGTGATGTCCGGGGAACACCGGACGCCTTCAAGTAGTCGTCCACCAGAGCTTTAGAGTCCCAATGTGCTGCATGTACCGGGGCGCTGTTGTTGAGGGTTGACCAGACGAAATGAGAAATGTTGGTGGCTTTTGCAGCGTCAACTAGATTTTTGCCATGGGCGATTTCTTTCTCGCTGCCGCCGCCTTCTACGCGATCCCAGACTGCGATCGTAGTTAGATGACAACTTTACTGAAAGAGAGTTTGAGAGGAATACTTGGTACGTACAACTCGTCACACCAAACACGCCATAGGCACCCGTGAACGCTTTCTTGACACTCTCGATATCGTTCAAGTTCCCGGTTACAACTTCAACGCCCTTCGCAGCCAGCTCTGCGATCATGCACAAAGTATATGCACGTTAACCATAACGATAATGATACATAATTGATGAGGAAGCGTACCTTTAGCCTTTTCAGAATCAGCGTTGCGTGTTACAGCTCTGACTTGAAAGGATCCATCCTCGAGGAGGAAACGCACAACGCTCCCGCCTTGCGCCCCTGTAGCACCGGTGACAACGATCAGTTTTTTGCCAGACATATTGATTGAGAGCTCAGAGAGACTTCAGTGGGAGTATTTCAAGCCCTGCTGAACTGGTGGGTCAATTCACCTTTATACCCATCACCGCCCATTCAAAGTTGGAGTCATCACAATTATGCAGTCCATTAGTCAGATGCCATTTTCTTGGTAGGGAAGAATACGTTTAGAGATGTTGACCCATTGAAGAGGTACATAGAGGGTTACTGCATCAAAAAGTGGCTGAATCAATTGAAATCCACGCTAAATGTTTAGACAATTCACCTTTGAATATTGATTGTCAGCGTTCACAAAGCTGCAACTTAACAGTCTGAGTAGTAATCATAATTATGCAATCCATTAGTCAGACGCCTTTTTCACAGGACTGTCCTCGTGGTCAATGTGATGACGAGATGGACAACGGTGCTTCGATGTTCTCTGTGTGAATGCAAAGGTGGTCGACGACTAGGCTGCGAAAGTACGGAACAGTGGGTTATCAACCATGCATATTCGATGAGCCTTTATGTCTGAGCGGCTCGAATTACGTAGCCTCCGCATTCGAACTGCGTCAAAAAATGTATTAATCCGACGTAAGGACATCATCAGCAATAAACCAACAGCATGCATAAAAATCAATCCGTGAGCCCAAGACAAGTTCAAGATTCATCTGCGGAAACCTTCCGCTTCTTGCTTTTCTCCTTCTTGCTCTTTTTCGTTGCTGCAGCATCAAGCCCAAAGGCCGATGGCGCAATATCGTCCCCGCTCGCTCCTTCTTTCGGTGCTCTTACGACGCTTGCCCCGTCAGCAGGTGACTCGGTAGCGACAAGTTCCTCAGTCGAATGTTTGCGCTTTTTGGATTTAGGCTCTCCGTCTTCCGTCTCCTTCCTCTTCTTGTCCTTCTTCGATCTATGCTTCGTCGCGTCTGAAAGATCCGCGCCGTTAATTTCACTCAGCGTCCTGTGTCCGTCCGCAACAATTGTTGCTTCGGGTTTTGATTTGGACTTCTTCTTCGACTTCTTCTCGGTAACGTCTCCCCCGGCGATATCCGTCCCTGGTACGACGCCTGTCGCATCGCTTTCTGGGACCGCATCCTTCGATTTGGATTTCTTCTTCCGCGATTGCTGGTCTGCTGCGTCGGCTCCGTTAACGCCAGGGACCTCCGCTTGTTGAGCATGTTCCGCCTCAACTGCACCTTTCTCCTTCCGTTTCTTTTTCTTTTCACCGTTGACCAGATCACTTGATTCGGTCGCTGCTGAAGGTAAGGTGGACGACGCTGCCGGTTGAGACGAGGACAACACCGCTTCATTTTCTTCGTGCCTCTTCTCTTTTCGGGCCTTCTTCGACGGAGATTGGGGGTCCGCGTCGTCTGATACTGCCGTCGGGGCACCAGCATCCTGGGTATCATTTTAGCAGTCATCGTACGAGCGAAAATTATCTCATTACTCACTCGACTGTCTAGAGAAGGATTTTCGTCATTGTTGTCCAAAGGCTGGGACTTCCGTTTCTTGTTTTTCTTGTCCTTCTTTTCGTCAGCCGTCTCGATAACCGGCTGGACATCTCCCTCGACTGCTTCTGACTTTCGCTTCTTCTTCTTCTCTTTCTTGTCACTTTTGTCATCAGCAGCTTCGACCAGCTGGTCGTCTCCCTCAACTGCCTCTGACTTTCGCTTTCGCTTCTTCTCTTTTTTGTCACTGGAACTATCAGCGCTCCCTTCCTTCTGAGCTGTCCCTACGATCGCGTCACCATCGGCCTCTACTTTCCGCTTCTTTTCCTTCTTCTCTTTAGGTACAACTGTTGTTGTCGTCGAGGCCGAAACTTCGGTGGATGGAACGTTCGTCTCCCTCGCTGAGCTCGTAGTAATTTGCCCCTTTGTCGATCCGTGTGCAACTGGAGAAGGCGGAGAAGCCATACGTGTCGGCGTACCCAAGGGCGTATCATTAGCGCCAGTTCCTATCGGACGCGAATACATGTAGCCTCCTCCCCGTCCCCTGCCTCCTCTCTGGTAGGACCCGCGACCGCCCGCTCCAAGTGATCGGTCTCCACGACCAAATGCAGGGTTACGGTCTTGATATGGGGACGGGGAGGGAATGTGTTGTTGATCCACGAACTCACCATTCGAAGGTTTGCTTGCGTTCCACTTTGACGGATTCTCTTGGTTCTCCCCATTTGACTGGGAGAGATGCTCAGTTTAAACTCCATTTTCCATGAGGAGAATGGACAGTGATGGCAACACACCATTTTCTTGCCTTTATAAAGGCCTTTCTGGTACTTCTCCGCTTCCGATATACAACTCTGGTGACCTTTGTACTCCTTCTGTCCATGGAAAGTCGTACTACAGTCGACGCAGGTAAACGAAGAATGGCACTTGCTGTAGTGATTGTCTAGCTTCGGCTTTTTCACCACGTCTGTGCATGCTGTCCGCAGAATAGTTAAGCTCTGATACGACTGCAGGAAGATAACCACTGCGTACCATCGCATCTAAAGAGAACGTTATCAGCAACTACTTCAATCAATAATACGACATACTAACTGAAATGATACCATTTTGGATGACCGACAGTGGCAGAACAAAGTTGAGAAAGTTTGCAAAAAGAAATTTCCGCCACAACATGTGATCTTTCGGCAAGCACCGATCAATGTCACATCAGTTCGCATAACGTTCTGTCACGCAAAGCCTTCAACCTCCAACCAGTACGTCCCCCCGTCATCCACCAAGCCCTTCGATCGCCCGCACTCCGCATTAAAAAATAATTCCCATTTTATACTTCGTATCTCTGATGCCCCATCGCTAAATAATTTAAAGGGAAGAAGAATCTGACCTGGGTTCTACTGTACATCTGGTTCGTTTCCGATACTTGTTGATGGTATGATGGTATGACTAAATGAAAACGTTCACCGGCTAGGGGCTCCAAAAACTGCCACTAATGTCTCCTGAAATTCCCTCCGCCTTTTTGGCAGCAATCTCGCTTTGACCAGACCATCATCTGTGGCCAATCCCAAGAACAGCACCTTCGGTCCCAACCAGTCGACTCGTAGAATCTTACCGACGGTCCCGGAACCAGTCCTCCCCACGTGCGCTCTCTGGATGACTCGCTGTTTCATGGCGTCCGCCCCGCCCCATTCCGAGTGCTCGACCTCGACTGCGAGCATATCGTGGATTTCTGTCAGTAGGTCCAGACAAGTCACAGGGACGTTGGCGGGTCGCCGGATATCGATAACCCAAGGAAACTCCCGAGAGATAATACGTATCGCGCTCGCTCGAGACAGGAGCACCGGTCGTCCGAGCGCCGCCGTCTCCGCGGAACGTGCATCAGAGAACGCGATGCCGTCCTGCGGGAGTTTCCGTACATCGAACACGACTGGCGACGTCCATGGGGACAAAACGTCGTTTATCCCCGGATCGATCCGCTGCTGATAAGTCGGCGACGCTGGCGGACTGATGGGCGTTGGCACCGCTGCGAGATACATGCTCATCGCTCACGACGGGTAATCTATCGTGGTGTGGGAGATACTTACCCTGGACTGGTGGACGAATTGGGGACTGCGTCGTGCAGCGGCTCCCAGTGTGAGCACCATCACTCCATGCATGCGGGTAGCCATGCGCAGGCGGGAGGGGTATTGTGCTCAGGCGTGGTGCCAGCGGAGGCGACCCCTGTTGCGATGCAGAGCCTGCGACGTTCGAGGGATCCATGGGCGGTGAATTTCGGCGGTCACTCATCCCAGTTCAGTGATGCAGGTCGTGGTTGGGGAAAGAGGATGAGATGGAGGGAGGAGAAAAGGAGGCTCAGGCTAATGAGTCTCGCTGAGCGTGTCACGTGTAAGCCAAATATTTGCAGGGCTCAATCTAGATGCATCTCTCATCTCGATCCAGAAGCTGAAAGTCTCCACTGTGTCGGTTTCTCATATTGAGCCAAAATTGCCAAAATGGTGGGTCGTCATTAACATATTAATACACAACAGTATCGTAACCTCCTCCCAGTTCCTCCACAGAATCCTACGGCGCAGAGAATTTAGCTACATAGGTGTCTGAGCATTCGTCGGTTCCTGGAAGCAATCGACGCTTCCACAAATCGACGTCCCGTTGGAGACCTTGGAAAATAGTTTTTTCGACGAGCCAATCGACCCGTTGTAATTCCACGTCGTCCATCCTTTCAAAACGACGCTCAGCTGCCTCCTCAATGAGATCCCTCCTGTTCCGAACTGCCCCTCCAGCCAAGCCCCACTCAGAATCCTTGAGCGGTACCTGTAACCCATTGTATAAGGCGTTCCAGACGTCCCCGCACGACACGTATTCGACTCCGTGGCGGGGTCGAACGTCGATAACCCACGGAATTTCCTTCGCCACAATGCGCATATGCCTCGTTGGCCGACCAGTCGCTCTTAGATCGCGGTGGTCGTAGTACGCGCTCCTGGCAATAGATTCCCGTGGCGGGCGACGGATGTCGATGTGGAGGAGGCTTTTGCCATATTCGAGCACTGGGTTCAAATCGGGAACCTCCGCCATGCTACGGTGATCTGTGACCGGGAGCGCCACGGAGAGTTAGTGGGTCTGCTGCCAGTCGCGCAAAGACACAGGTGCTGTTCTTACCGTGATGTCGTTCACCGTGCATCCAACCCGGGGGCAATGGCTGAGCGTAGCTTCCCGCACCAGGCGTCGGAACATACGGCCACACGTACGGCGGCACCATGGGCGGGAGTGGCTGATGTGGTTGAGGTGGTCGCGTGTAGTATGCGTAACCACTTGGAGGCTGTGGCGGGGCCCAGTAGGATGGACCCGCGGGGGGCTGGCTGTACCACGGATGGGTCATCGAGCTGGACAACGGCGGGATGAGAAGAGGAGAGGGGGTGGTGGTGGTAGTTGGGAGGGTTGTATCTTTGGGTCCCCGTATTTATATTTTCGGTGCACAGACTGGACCCTGCCTCCGGATGACATGTATGCGAGATCTCGTTATGTCGATATGGCTGTGGACTTTGACGCCAGTGCATGGTCACGTGTCCAATGGGCCTTTCGTGATTTCTCTGATTTGGCATCACACAGGTTTCCCCACACCTGAGCAACTCGACAGTTGCCTTTCAGAGACAATGCGCGTATCTGATGGTTGTGCAATTGTTCTGCAAATAGAAGAAAGGGTAGAAAGTGATCACAGACAGCGGCGCGTTGACGGGGCACATGTTCCAACGTAGTGTGTCAATGCCAAAGCCGTGTGGGGCAATGAACGGATCCTCGTATCTCCACGCTTTAAGAACAACCTTCTCAGATCTACCAAAAAAAAAACTTGGAAGTGGCCTGAATCTTTCTTACTTAACTTCCTCATTGCGGAACGACCGTACGCCGTTTAGGCCGGGATGAGAATTGAGCTCACTTCAAAGCACACAAACACCTACAATAGTGGGATGTTCGAATTCGAAATGCAAAGGAGCTCTGGCTCTACTCTTCCAATGCATTGCAACAAGTCCTGTCGTCGTCCGCCTTTCTCGCAGCCGACCCGCCGGAGTTAATCAAACGGTAGCCGAGTCCGAGAGCTTCCACCGATCATTGCAATCTGCTTTTTGTGAACAGCATTCAAGGTACAATGTCGGGTGCGGAACACGTTCACGGTCAGGGCCGGGGATCACTGATTGACGTGATCTGCCCATGTGTTCCAGAGCCTCCGAGGCTCCGATGACTGGAGTATCAAATCGGTGCAGATGACGACTTCTCGGGCAGATAAAACCTTTGCGCGACGTTAAACGTGTACTTGGCGCTTTCATGCTCCACAAGAGTACCACGGCGCATCCATCAGCGCTGCGAACGAGCGATCATGTCCAAACGACATTGCGGGGAATTGTCTTATTCAGACAAAATCCCTGCTTAAGCAACGTAGATGCCAGAGAGGTCATTGTGAGCACCAGCACCAGCACCAGCACCAGCAGCCGACGTTGGCGAGCAGGATGGCAGCGCCTCGCGTCCAGATGAAGTGGGGCAGTGTCGATTTCTTGAAGCTTGCACAGCCACATCGCGTGGCATTGCTCGCGTGGCGCGGAAGTAAACACACTGCAACTTCCGACAGAAAGGCTGAGGTTTTGAAATATTCAATCCATAGGGGTTATGACATTCCGGATTTATCGAAATCCAAATGGGAGGCCTAATATCTCTCAGTGGAAAGTAAACGCAATTTTTCTCGCCGGAGAACTGAATTCACAGCGTAACGGCGGTTTGTGACCAGTCCTATAATATATTTCTCTAACTACACAAAATCATCCTAGAGAGCGTCCAACTTGTTGAAGGATCGAAGGGGTATCTTGGAGCAATTGGTGGCCGAAGCTTCTCTTGTGGGTCCTTGAGAACCGGAGTGACACAAGTAGATTAACCCCATTTGCAAATCCCGCTGATGCGGCATCTCACCTCCCCGTCAACCTTCAAACAATCACCCCAAGACTCCGCAGTATTCCGTCCCTTTCGTGCAGACCGTCCGATTTAGCTTCCTAACTGCACTTCAATGATGGATACTGCATAGTTCTAGACCGTGGCGAACGTTTGAGGGTTCCGATTGAGTATTGTTATTGTTCAAGAAGCGCTCACATCACTTCTTAATAAATGGGAAGGCTTGGTCGAGAACAGATGGGAACATCTAGCCGCCAATGAGTCCATTTCAGGTGCTCCTCGGTCATCCAACACCGACGTTGATGGAAGTCTGCCGTTCAGAATTAATACGCAAATGGTGGATTGTACGTCACAGCCATATATTGCATTGACATATCATGTCCAAGAATACATTTGAGTGTTGTATCAAGCCGTGGAACATGTGGACAATTCTCTTTACGGAGCTAAACTTTAAGGCGCTTTGAACGCGTGATCTAACGCGAGCAAACTTGAATACAGTTTCGACGGCCAATATAGACAGGATGTAGCAAGTGTCGTTGCCAGATTCATAGATGCACGCGCACAAGGGTCCGGATGGGTTCAAACTTTAAAATGAGGTCATCTGAAAGCCGACAAGTGCCAATTGCATTGCCTCGTTGGTTTCGACCATTTTCGAAATATCCAACTTCTGCATGGCGGGTTTCTTGTATTTGGCACCACCATTTGAAGAACCCCAAATTTGTAGTACAGATCCTCCGATCGGATTGGGCAACGGGTTTGGCGGGCAAAGTAAGTCATCACAGCAGTCGAGCTGTCGGCGAAAGTTGCTGCAACGATTTGGGGTTCCTTCAACACGAGAAGGAGGAAAGGCTTCCTGATCATTTCTGCGCACCTACAAAGTGGACAGCGTTTGGTGTGAGTTGACAAACTTGGTTCCGTGAGCGGCACTGATGCGCGGAAAAGGGCCATCCCGTGAGCCAGTCCCGACTTTGATTTCTTCATTCTGTAGCATTTCGTGTTACTTTCGTGATTTATAATACCATGTTGTTGGACCAAGTAGGCAGTGCACCATCCCGCCGATGACCGACTGTCGCCCCAGAACTCTGTCGGCTGGCTCGTGCTCGGAACACAGAGTGTGCCAAGATGATTATGTGCCATGCTTGCGGTTCTTCCGGCCGGTCCAGGGGGGCGGCGCTGAGTGCGTTGAGTAATCGGCGGTGCCATCGATAACGCCAAGTGATTGCGTGCCGTGCTGGTGGCTCCTCCGGCGGGTCTCATGCGTTTGGCACCGCTGACTGAGGAGCGGTGCCATCGATAACTCTGCAGCGTGGCAATGACAATACGGACGTGTGTCCAGTCTCCCGCCCTTGGACAGAGAAGTTGCTTACGGCGATGGGGTAGCCTGAGACCGTGATGGCAGAGCTGATGTTGGCAAGAGAGCAACGGGCACTGCTGTCATGTCAATGGGCTTGTTTGGGAATGTTTGGTTCGGCGTCAAACTGCAATTTAGCGCCTCCATGATGGCGGTGCCGCAGCACTGGTCGTATCGAAATTCTGTTTGTAGCCTTACTGAGACGAAAGTGGCTAATTCATCTAGCAACTATCTGCGTTTGACCGCATGATGGTCGTTGTCAATAAATGTATAAAACATTCCACCCTCGTCTAGACTTGCTCGTGAATGTTCGTGGCTCACAATGGTCACCAATGGCGGATGGTCCTTAAGTCCAAGACGACCACGTCAGTTAGCATGTACGTTTTCTACGCCAGTGTGCGGTGGTTAAGAAATAATATTACAATGAGGGGGAAAACTATTGTTGTGTCACGCCTCGTAGTCGTCATCTTTGTCCGTAACTGGACCTTCATTGGAAACGGTCGATTCCTGGGACTTGAATTGGTTCCTTTCGCAATGTCGGGGAAATTAGAAGGTGATTGCGTGTATGACTGATGTGGGTTTGTGGTAGATCCGAGATTGGGCGGTCGTACCAACAACTATTGTTTGCTATTGGATTTGTTGCAGTATTTGTCGCTGGTGGGATGATAGGGCAGTTGGCGAAATCATTTCCTTGTGCCCCATGAATATTGTCGGTCATGGCTCGTTTGTCTATAGCAATATAATTATCCTCCGTTCCACGCGGATGCATAACCGTGGTAGCATGGGTGATGGCGGATTCGAGGGACCGGAATTCTGCCACGTTCTCGATGTCTCCTCGTGACCTAGTATAGCTCGTATTGGAGCCGCTGAGCTCTGTAGAATATTGTGTTGCAAAGCTGTAGAAATATATCACCGCATGTCAGTGGCATTTCCACAGCGAGAAATAAAACTGTACCTGATGGAGGACGATGGAGTATCTGCGTTTGGTACTTTTCCAAGCAGCCGTGCCGCTTTCCCATACCCATTTCGGTACGCTTTGCGCGCATTTGCAGTCGAGCCAAAAATCAAGAAAAAAAGTGCGGCAGACAATGTCTTTGACCACCTCCATATCTCCATTCTCCCTCCCCAAATCGGATGTGTTCGCCAGACGGCAACAGGATACTAAACAATGGTCATAAAATCCAGTGAGAACCCGGTGTATGGTTCCCCACCAGACACGTTAATGACGAACACAACAACGACTGGTATAAGCACTGGCTAGCGCGAGTAGTAAGAGCTATCCGAACGGAAAAATGGACGATTAGCCGCATGGACAACGAAACCATTGAAAAATGGATCAACCACCGTAGATACTCGAGGCAATTGCGATGGCTGTTTGCCACGATTGCACAACAAAATACGCTGGCCATTGTCTACTTGTGGTGTTGAAACATCCTAATCCCTCATAGATCGCAAATCGAGCTTCTGATCAGATATCCTTTGTCATTTGCGTTTAACCTTAAAATTAATTGTAGAATTTACCCGCGACGGAGCATTCTGTCGCAACTATCAGCCGAGGGCATGTGGGATTCTTATTTCAAAATGCTCACGAACTATCATTTGCAAAATTGGTAAGCCTATCCCAAGACCTAGATCTTCATACATGGCCTTTCTGGTCTGAAATTCCGGTGAGCATTTGCACTGAAGAAGAAGGGGAGGAATCGTTGAGGATTGGACTAACATTGACACGAATCCATTTGTGAGTTAGAATTAGGTAGATGCGGTGCACCATACACATGATTGAAACTGGTATGCCAAGACTAGCTCCAACATAAAGTCTGGAAGCTGATACACACAGTAAATGTTTAGTGGTGGATCTTCGCACCTGGACAGTAACCCACAGATGTCGCACCACACTGGTGCAATATTTAGCAAACTATCATGCCAAATAACTGAATTGATAAAATGATTGAGACAAGAAAGAGCGAGCCAGAATATATAGACCAGAATAGTTGCGTTACGTTGACAATATGTCAACCAAGTTAAAGGGAGGAGGGTCACCCAAAAGCTGATGAACACGAGGAGTGTGAAGACAGGATAAGACGGATCCTTGGACAGCATGATCGTGAGTGATCTTTCGATTCAACCCCCACTCTTAAAAGGTTCCTGCAAAGCGCGTCCATTCTGAGAAACAACGCAATCCATGGCGCGCAACGTGACAAAGGAAAACCCAATGGCAGATGGCAGATGGCCGAAGAACTACTAGGGAATGCGGTGTTCTGCGGGCATCGAACACCTGGTTGCGAGGTGCGAGGATAATAATGGCCAGGATTGGGTCTATTTGTTTTGTTGGCCTGCGGGTTTACGATTGCTCACTAAAGTTGCCAAAATTGGTATAAGGTAACCACATCAAAAATTTCTAGAATATGTTCACCTGCGTCTCAATAGACGACAGTGGCACGCTGATGAGCAGATGAGCAGCGGAAAAACATGGTGCGGTTCGAACAGGAACGAGAAGACAGGCTGCTCGGAATTTTATTGGCGTCCGGTATTCCTCGGCGAGGGTGGTGAGACAGCTATCACGATCAACACCTTTTTCGCATACAAGAATGGTTGACCATCCTAGAAGTAAATTCCCCCATTGATATTTCACATTGCGGATTTGCCATCACTGATGTTTTACATCCGTTGGAATGACAGACGGTGCACGAAAACCGGAGCGAGATTGAACCAGCAGAGCCTGGAATAAATTGAGCAACTGAGACTGGTGAGTGGTGGCGACCTGAGCCTTAGAAATTTATTTGAATGTTAGGCACGTTCATCCGCTTTTGCGATGAGACCGCCATTGGGAATCGGAGAGTTCTCAAGGAACGCAAAGCGCGATCCGTTTCGCGCACATGGCTATGGCATTTTCGCTATCGATGTGTGAGTGCAAAATAAACATCACTGTAATTATCAGTATGGAAATAGGATTTGCCGACCACGCACGTTTCGCCGATTTATTGCTTCGCAGCTTTGATGTGAAGTACAGATGTCTTGAGTCGTCAATATCGTTACCAAGTGGTTGGAACTGGCCGCGTCTAGATGTACATATGCTTATGAGCTCCAAACCACCGACCAAAAACCTGGAACGCACCTGAAGATTCCGAATTAAGGCAGCATTGTTCCTCCGAAGTTGGAGTTTGACATATCACTGGATTATTCACGTGGGTAGATGCCGTCTCTCCCACAATCTCTTCGTCATATAGAACAACAACATGGCAATTGGGAACTACGTGGACAAGGTGTTAGTGTCGTAATCGAACGAGCAAATTGTTGGGTTCGGGGATATTTACCATTATCGAGGGGAAAAGACGAATCGTAGAGGTCGACCCCGGTTGAGCACTGCAACAGTGCGTTTGAATCTGTTTGACATCAGTTAGTTGGGTAGGGACATTCAAGTTACCGAGGAAGAACGAAGAATGAGAGACGTACGAACGACGTCACAAAACTTACCATTAACACTTCGGCAGTAATTGCATCACAGACTCCAACAACCGACGTGTCAAGTGCCGAATAACACTGCATTACACTTCCAGCACCAAATTGTGGTTGCCTATGAAAAGAAAATGCTGTGCAACTTGTGCTCAATGCATTTTGCGATGCGCAGAGGAAGGAAGGGACTCACAGCGGACCAAGATGCCCTCTGTCCTCGTCTGCTCCCTCCTCTACCCTGTCGTTCCTCCCTTATGTGCTTATGTCGCAGTGGCTTATCATTGGTCTCTGTGCGATGGTGGGTTAATTGGTGAGGTGGTATCTGGTCAGCGCAAATGAGAGCGAGATCTTGATATCGGCAGATGCTGCCAACGGACTTAGTCACGAACCACATTTTGGTTGTCCATCCAATTGAGATTTATCTTTTACATCCCTCGTAGAAGTGCGCAGCCCCTCGTGAAAGCAGAGTCAAAAGTGCTTGGATGGCGATGAGAGTGCCGGAGCAAACCTGAGGCACGAAATACAAATTAACATTCAGGCTTGATGGTGAAGGCTTGATGAAGGAAAAAGCACGCGAAGACATAAAAATGGCGTCTACCAAATCATGCACGTATCTAGTCGCAAGCCATTCACCCGGCCTGCGTGACGCACGTAGCCTGCTGACCCAGTGAAGGTTAACTGAGAACCCACGCCGAAAACATGAAGTACATGCGTCTTCACATCATCCCCATGCTCGCTTATTGAGGACTGAATAAAACTCACGGCTTACACGCAGGAGACCAGGTTCATCCTTATCGCTGGACGACTCAGAAGTCTCTCCTCGCCACACACCAGACTTGCTTTTGAATCAGCCGACCTGACTGTCCCCGGCGCGTCTGAGTGGTTGGTCCCAATAACGTACGTATCCTTCTTGCCAACTACCCTCTGCTTTTCACGATCGGTTAACCAGTTAGACTACAGGACTGCGGGTTAACGTCAGACGGGTTTGCGAGATACTAGGCCATGCAACGACTTGCAATCGAAAGGCATCGAAGCGAGAGATCACGCATGAAGTAGCTTAACCAGAGCTCAAGGAGGTTAGAAGTACTAGATGTGAACTTCGACCGGAGACTTCGCAGTCCATGGGCAGGTACCGCCCGAGAGAAGATCAGCGTGCCAGCAGGTGGATGAGATGATACGGGGAGTGGTGGTCAAGAAATGATAGATCGAGAATGAACGTGGATTTGCATTCCTCACTTTCCCTGGCTCTATACCACGTCGTAAGATGATTAGCATGGCAGTACGTTGCTTCTCGTACCCAGCCATCGGACATGTTCGGCTATGCCCATAAATGGACGCATGAGTAAACCCGATGCTGGGCAAGGTCCCATAAGGAGACTAGTGTTGCACGCATAAGGCACAACTAGTCAGGGTCCATTCTATTTGGAGACTGTCGACGTCGTAAAAGGTGTATGTGGAACATTTCGAGTTCTAAAAAAAAAACTCTTCGGGTGGTCTTCGCTGAGGCTGTGCGAGCTGTGCTCTCATATATCCTACCTCTAACACGAGGCCCTGCTTTGCTTGGAGGTAAGCAAAAGTCGTTTCTAAGTCAAGTACGAAAAACCGACGCACCTCAACACGAGCGACGCCTGAGCCTGTTGTGTCCACCGTCTTTGAGATCGAGTGGAGGGTTTTTGATTGATGCATAGTCACGACCAGCTAATACAAGTCCGTTAGAATGTGCCCGGTGCAATGATATGATTTTGGGAGAACGGCACCATACCATCAAAAGTTTCGTCGCATCGTCCAGACGTTGTCTAACCGTCCGTAGTGTCTCCGCATCCCGACTGGAGTAAGCCAAACGCATCATGCGATTTTTGCGCCATCGAACACCATCCACGGCGTCAAGAAAGTTGGTTAAAGCCCTACGAAGCGTAGCAGATAAGAGCCACGCCTCATCGGGAGGTTGGTGAAGACACTCACTGGTCAAATCGTATCAACGCATCACATAGCTCAGAACAAATATCCGTCTCATCCGCAAACATCTTCACCAGCGAATCCCGCACACTTTCCACCAGCATGCGAAGCTCATCGGCGCCTTCCCGATTATTCTTCATCCTCTGTTTCCATGTTCCCAAATGTCAGTAAACCCAGGTTAATATACAATATAGCATGAATATCACCTCGCATGTGTCGTAAATCTGATGGAGAACGCTAACGGCGCTCTTGAGTGGGGGGAAGACGTCCGTGGACTGCATGAGCGCGGACAGGGCGACAGGCGCGAAGGCTCGCGCTGCAGCGACGGCATCTGTTCTTCTCGATTCCCGAATACCTTCGTCTCTAGACTTGTTTTGGACCTTTAGGCGTCGTGGCAATAAGGGGAGGGGCATGATGTGCAATATCGATGCAATCGCGCCGTATTGTGAGCGACGGGGAGGCTCCTGAGGAGGTGGGAAGAAAGAGAGGGAGAATCAAAGTAATGAACGACCCTTGTATTTGGGGGTTACAGCGTGCATGCTAAGGCTGTGAAATCAGGAGCATAGCATCCTACAACCGGTTTTGAGCTTCTGACACCGTAATACTCCCACAGCGAGGGAGTAGACGCCGACCGATTTTTGACGTGCCTCATTGGATTGAAAGGGGAGATTACGCCAAGGATGCAAATCATTTGAGTGTACTTCGAATGACATAAAGGCGACCAGAACAGTACAAATAGTTATTTACCATCCGAATGAAGCCCGATAACCCGGGCGTCCCAAGTGCAGAAAAACGATGCATTCCTACCTTGAATATGCAGGCTTCAAACAGAACCTGAAGATGTCGCCGTTTTCATACAACGCCATACTACCAAGCCATAGTAGATCGAATTTTGGAGCGCTCCATAAATCAAAGCTCAGTTCGATGAAAACTTTGCGTGAAGCATAGAGTTCTTTGAAGCCACTACGGATACAATCATATCTGCCCCAGTCAGTAAATTGCACAATCAGTCTCGAAAGCATGAAACAGGACCTCGCCATTTCAGGTGAGAGTGCAAGGAGTAAACAAGGCCGGATGAACATCAGCGAGGACCAAGAACGGAACAAGCAGAACGTGAGCGTGGACTAAGAATTTATAGGTGGCAGTGAATGGATCGTCAATCCAGATGGAGACGGGGAAATACAACTGAGTAGTTGAGATGCAAACGCGATGATGAGAATGGACGACAGCGAGACCCAGATCTAATTATCCAAAACGAACGAGAGACAGTCGCTGCATCAAAAAATACGAAGGGAAGACGCAGTCACGTTGAGATAGACATAAAAGCCGTCAAGACTCCTTCAGAGGACGTCTAGCGCCAGGACGGCATTCAGTAGAAGATGTTGGCACGAGTCTTCGTAGGCGACATCATCGCACAGCGTCCAGAAGGAAGAAGTATGAATTGGCTAGTAAAATGGAGCAAGGCTTCGTTAAATTATTAATAATACTATTGAGAAAACATCTTGCGCCGGCGCAGAAGGTTTGATCTATCGGTATTCGACACATAGAGTTCAGCGTCAGGATTGAGAGTGAGCGGTTTTGATGGGGAAAACTTTGCAGATCCACCAGCAAAGAGAAGGGCACCCAAACTGAGTGAAATGGATTCTAGTTATCGGAAGCGCGAGTTGGTAGAAGTTCGAAAGATGCTCTTCATTGGTAACGTACGAGCAGCCGATTGTGGACGGAGTATATAGATAGCAATGATACGCGCCACTCAAAATGAATTGACCGTCGATGAAGTGGATAGATCGACATAAACAGCAAGGAAGAGTTTAGCAAAGGCGACGTGACGAATTTGAGTCTTGGCAATAAAATTGGCTGAGACGAAAGGGATGGGCGAAGAGGAAGTATTCAGAGCGTTAAACAGAGAAAAATGAAGGATTTCAGATGATTCATATCACCGAGTGATGGAAAGGTCCATTGTAACTCGACGGGCAGAATGTGGGAAAGATCAACAACGGGATACCACTGGGGAGCTGGCAGGTGAGCGTCGGAGGAGCACACAGAGCAACCGCAGAGCAACGGCCGCTGTGACTGACGTAGAATCAGCGAACCACCAGGTGGGCCAAAGAAAGAAACATACTTGAGAATGGTGTGAGAGGCTGCGATCGCTTCTCCCACACTCCTTCCGCCGTCTTCGTGCACGCCTACGAGTCTTCAGAGGTCGTGAGCGGCGGCGGCGGCGTTGTCGTTGTATGAACGACACATCGCCGCCGACGGTGCTGGCCGTTGTGAACGGGTGCTGGTGACCTTCACTGCGCTTACGTGTCGCTATAGTCCCAACGATCGGTCAGTCTAGATACAAAAAGTAAAATGGAAAAAAAAAATTGACTGACGACGATGAGATGGTGGTCATTCCTAGCCCGTCTTCCGTTGGTGCTAAGGTTCCTCCATCGACCCCGTGCCTGTTTGTAGACCCGCAGGTGAGCGTCGGAGGAACACACAGAGCAACCAAAACAATGGCTAACATGACTGATATAGAAGAATCAGCGCACCACCAAGAGGGCTGATGGTGTGAGAGGCTAGCGTTCTCTTGTCACACACTCCTTCCACCGGTCTCTGTGCACCATTGCGGTGTACATAGGTGATAGGTGGTGGTGGCGTCGTTGTCGTTGTATGAACGACACATCGTCGACGTCCTTCACTGTGCATGCGCGCCGCTGTGGTCTATACGACGCTGCAAATAGTCTAAATGCAAAAAATAAAAATGAGAAGAAAAAAAGCTTGCCTGACGATGATGAAAATGGCAGCATCATTCCCAGCCCATCCCCCGCCGCCGTCGTAAATCCTCCATCGACTCCGTGCCGGTTTGTGTGCATGCAGGCCTGCGTGTGACTGCGGTTGGTAAGGAGGCGGTAGCGCGGTCGGTGCGACATCGAAAAGACGGAGTCATGCGAGCCTGGTGGCTTCGTTCGCCTCAACTCCAGACTCCCTTGCCTCTTCTGTAGCGGGACTGGAGGTCGGCTATCGGTGGCGATGGATGCCATGCGCGATCAGTAGAGGTTGGCTGTCGGTGTTCGTCGATTCGACAAAGAAAAGATGACGTCCAGAGCCTGATAGCTCAACTCAACATGTCTGGCAGTCCCTTTACTTCTCCTGAAGTGGGTGTGGAGGTGGGAGAACGGAGTGTTTGCGTTTGTGTGCAATACGTCGATGTTGGTGGTGAGTTGTTCAAGGTGCAGCGAACGAGATGTGAACGAGAAATGTCTCAAGCGCACACAATGGCTTGCTTGGCGCGTCCATGTAATGTCCTGGTTGTCGTGCAACGAGATTGATTGGCGGTCGATAGTCTGTTGTCGCACTATGAGCATTCATTTGTCGACGTTGATGTTGCCGTGGAACAGATACAGTAAGCCAAGAGACGGGAAACGCGATGTGCAGCAAGTTCGACGAGAAGTGTACAATGGAATATTAGACTCACAGATTACCGATTTCTACGAGGAATCTGACTGTTCGTCGTTTGAGTGTTCGCTACGCTTCCCCCTCTTCTGCCGACCAGGTGCGAGTGTAGAACCAGTGTTGTCGTTGACGGTGTGTAGCCGTACGTAGCCCGTAAAAAGTCTGCAGCTACTGCGCAGTCGTCTAAATATCGCGTGTGGACTGGTGCGGCGGACTAGGTGTGTGTGTGTTGGTAGGCGGACTTGGACGAAGGAGTGGTCGAGCGACGGTGGTGGCTGTGTATGGCATGGCGAGGAGAGATGACGTAAGTTAGAGTTGGACCAACAAAACGACCAGCATCCACTCCTCCGCTTCCCACATTGCCGGTCGGCGTTGCAGGTTGGCTTCAGCAATACTCTATCTCTCGGTCGACGTATGGTTTGGTCAAAGGATTCTTCGTACTCCGGTATCCACGATCACCGTATCTCAGTCACCGGCCTCCACATCAAGCTGATGAACTCCAAGTAGGCCTTCTGGCACGACAATTTCTGGACCACTGCCGAACCACCCGTACATACATGAGATTTACGCGCAAGCTTACCAGCCCAATGTCCCCAAATTTCAGGTCAGACCCGCTGGGTCGAACCGAGGGTTGGTTCGGTTCAGGTTCGGTCTACCATCCTTCAGTTCTCTTCCACACACGCTTCAGGTTACTTCCAATGGCCGGAGACTTCCCTGGTGGCCAATACGAGCAGCGACGACCCAACACCATGGCAGTCTTAAATGGCGGAGGACAACGGGTCAGGACTTGACACCACGCTCGTCGTCGCCGCCCGGTTTATCGTCCTTTATTGCTCTGATCGTGCCATTTTCCTAAGGATATATCGAAAGGCAACGTTTCTGGAACTACTGGTCGCATGCGACAATGGAAAGTAAGTAGTTCTACACTTCACCAACTGTTCTAGTCAATTTCGCCATGAACGACGCGAATAGCGTTGCGACTGCCAACTTATTGGATACTCTTCGTGAAAATTTTCAGGGGCTAAGATTGTCTTGTCTGCGCATCAGCCAAATGGCACGTTAGGAGTATGGGCGCATTTGCCAGCGTTCCATCACTGCAGTCGAACAGTCGTCACTTGGAGACCTCCGATCATTCTTTTCTTTTGTTATCCACCACTCGACGGTTCGTTCGCTGATACATACATTTCGAAGGCCAAACATCCCTCGACCATGGTGCCATGGCTGCAAAATTACGTGTTATATTTGATTCTGCGACTTTATAAACGCATGGTGCGACGCGTCGATTCTTCACTCCAAAATTCGGTTTCTTTTGGGCGTGCTTCTTCACGTGCACTGGATAGTGAGTGTTCAGGCATCACCTCTTTTTCTAAGCACACGTAGAGGCCGCGGTATGCGTTTACACAGATCCGTTCAATTGTCAATGTGGACAGGGCCCTAGTTTCGCATTTGATCGATCGAGAGATGTATCTCTCTCCTACGCCTTGGCAACATATGATATCAGCGCCAGCTAACAATAAGCACATCGGACAAAAACCATTCGCGTGAGTTCACAATTGTCATCAGATCGGGCATTATGCGCTATTCAGTGATCTGCTTGTGCGAACAATAGGAAAGGTTTCTCAGATGACGTCTAGATAAATTGAATTGGCACACCTGTGCACAAGAAATCTTTCGTTTCGCGATAGGGCAGTCATGAATCCTTGCCGCGAATTTGTTGCCAACGATACCACTGGAACTGATCGTGCACTGTACTTTACAGTAATCCTTGTAACTTGAACACCGATTTGGAAGTAGGATGCGTGCGAGTTGCGACTCGGACAAATATCCTCGCTCTCGACCCGAATAGCCCTTGGGGAAACGTCCATCAAGATGGCGGTCGGAAGTAACGGGTATAGTACTTATTGATAGGCGCCTATCCGTAGCTTTTACGTAGCTATTTACACGTGGCATGCTTCATGGTGATATCCCTTTTACTGAGTGCGGCAATGCTTGTATTTTAGATCAGGATGTGTCGTTGGCCGAACACTTTGCAAAGCGCATCGTAAGAAATAAGTATACGACTGAACTGCTACCCTTACAGCACTCTCTGAATTTACTACACGCTCTATGATGAGACCTCATTTATTTGATACTTTTTCTATTCGCCTGATATAAGTATCTCTGCGATGACAATCCTGTCGGGTGTGGGTTTATTGATGGATTGGCCGCTTTCTCAATTATTAGTCCGCATGAAACTTGCATAAAAACCCCGAGCCACATATGGTGTCCTTTGTCTGTCATTCCAGGACGAAGTCTAAATTGCAATTTCCGTGTGACATTCCAGACACGAATCTTGTATTTAGGACTTGAACGGATACATAGTTTCTTTGATGAAACACAACTGGACGGCAGGGATACAGAGGATTGGTTTCGGTTGGACGCATCAACTGCATATCAAGCACCCAGTATCGGCAATCGAACCATGGGACCTATAAATTACGATATATATGCAGTGCATTTCCTTCACGTAAATCTAGAGTAACATTTGAGAAGAAATCCCAGCCAAAACGAATTAACAAACAAGTTATCAACCAACGGACCGGAAGAGCAGCTGCGTTATTTCTCAAGAAAGTTGTTATGCGTGCAGCAGACGCTTTTGAACATGCGTCGGAATATTTCGCCTAGGAAAATTTCTACATCAATGGCGAGGACGGGAAACCAACCTAAAAATAAGACTCACTCATCGTGTTAACAGGCTTGGATTGCGTGTAATGGAGCTTGTGCATATGAATGTGGAATTTCAGCGCTTTTTCGTCTGGAAAAAAATCGAGGCATTCAGGATATTGGCATCGAATGGTTTGCAGGTTGAATTTTGAACGTTCGGCGATGAAATTTGCTTCAATTGCCTGGAGTTATTTTTTCGAGAATTAATTGTTTGCAACGTTAGTGATGGAGCCCGGAAAAATAGGGACGCACGGCTTCGGCCAGACTTCTTGTCAAAGAGGTGCTTATCCTAGCACTTGGGCCATCCTGTGGCACGATAGAATATTTGTCGAACTCCGAATAGCACCCGGAGGTTAAGCTAGACGACTCAGAGTCGCTGTGAAGTTCAGGAAGGAAGCTGTGGAGTCCAGGACGGTATGAATCGGTGGGTACGGAGATTTCAGAGGTGTTAAGACTCCAACGGCTGACAGGTGGAGGAGGGAGAGGTTTGTCGTAAAGATATCGCAACAAATATGTGCCTCTGGTATCCTTCCCTACTTCGGCCTGGGATTTTCGATGGCAGATATGAAATTCATGAGACGCCGTCATTATTTGACTGCGTCCCGCTAAATCGCAGACTGGGTTCAGGTGGCTCGAGTCCTGATGCGGGTAGACGTCTTCGCAATACACTCGATGCCGAGTCATGCTGGGTCTGTCGCTGACATGGAAGGTCAAGTCGGCTTTCTGGTTTGATCCTGTGTTGTAGGAGACGCCAGCATCGAGAGAGTGCAAAATTAACAGCTCGATTGCCTGCCAGAGAAAGTCAGTCTCCCGGTCCACAGGTGTTGACATCGCGGGAGATTTGGGAATGCGAGCTCGTGTGCGGTAAATATATCAACATCATTGCCAAAGCTTGGTCGACCCGCGTTCTGAAAACAATAGTCTTAGTGGAATAGATACACGGCCTTCAGAATACAAGGCATCATGGCAACGAATTTGGTTGAGACGATGATGAAGGCTTGATAGGGGGTTTGAGCGTCTAACACAATTTTGAGACCGACAAAGGCTTCGGCTAATGCCGTCGGGGTTGTACAGCCACAGGCGCTCAGAGGCCGAAACGCCACATTGATACCTCATTGACCGCGATCACACTAGGTGACAATTTGAAATAGACGGTTTGGACCACACTTTCGATCGAAGTGTTTACTCAATCTTAAAAACGGAACAGGCGAGCAAGGTGGGTAGCAGGCTTTGCCGCACCCCATGCGGCCTAAAGTCATTATCCTTCTACACCTCGAACAAAAAGAACGTACAGCCTCGCATCCGAGCCACGACATTGAGGAATGACCGCCAGAGCGCTCGCTTGATGGTAACAATAGGTTTGAACCCTGTAGATGATTCAAACTTCATGCTAAATTGAATAATTCTGTCGCCGGGGCCAGCATTCGTTTCGAACTCTCCTCACTGGAGCGCCATCGACTTGTACTGCCCTTCAATCGCGCTCATAAGCCCGAGCGCGGATCCGCATGGATTATTTCACATGAATGCATTCGACTTCCGTTGCACGTATACCTGCCGATGGGGCCGATGGATCCAGGATCCCGCGAGAGCTGCGTCGTTTCCTGTACAACCATCATCACTTTTGAGTCTTTGACACCCCAAAACAAAATGCAGATTTAGCACGATCACCGCCATTGCTGAGCTCATGGGGGAATAAGACTTTGCCTGATCAGACGAGGTGAGGAACCGGGCCAAGATCAGGTAAGTTTGCAAAAAATTAGATTGGTGCGTGACGTCGGCCATCACATTCGGGTCCGGATTTCAGACCAGACCTGCTCGCTACCGAGCACTGAAGCAAGTTGAAATGCCGTTGCGATGATACAAGAAGACAACTCAAAGGCCAGATCTACTCAAACGAACAAGGGAAAGTTGCTGCATCTACAAGAACGGAGGAAAGTAACTCAGAGATAGACAACAGCCATCGAAAGAAGCGTCGAGCTCCAGGACGCCGTTTAGTACCGCGTTGAAGAGAGGCTCTTCATAAATGACGTCGTCGGGTGTCGTTCCAGGGTGAAAGGTCTAAATAGACCCAAGAATTGAGAGACACCAATTGAAACTCGTGACGGAACACCTGGGATGAAGCATTCGCGTTTTCAAATATATGCGGATATGGAGGTTCTTGAGGATCGACAGCGAGCAGAGAGATGATGACTTTCTGAGTAAATATATCGAAATAAATTGCAAATGGCCGGTAGGAGTTCATTGGCAGAGGCGAGTGAGATTGACTCTTTAAGTTGGCGATCAAGGCGCCTGACACGATCTCGGTGAGTGAAATCGGTGAAGTGGAGACAATAATGATGGTTGCGAGATGTGTGAGCTTGGAAGCCTGTGGAGGGGATTTGTTGTAAAGCGAAAGGATGCGAAACTGGAAAAACCTGTCATGGACCAAAACGATGCACCTAGTTAGCTTAAAACTATTCATCCGTGCACACAGCGTGGTGGTCTAGTGAACTTCAATCGACGACGCCGAAAGCATAACATACTGATGGTTTCAGGCCCTTACTGTTCATTGAGGACGGAATAAAACTCACGGCTGTTGATGCACTGATGGCCAGGCCTCTCCGAGGTCTCCCTTCCGAGTCACCCCACTCCAATCCTGCGTCCGAGTAAACCATCCCCAAACAGTAAACGTCTCCATATTGCCCACCAGCTGTTGGTTTTGGCAATGGGTGACCCAGTACACTGTACGGCGGCGTTATAATGTGTCAGACAGATTCTAGGTCTGAGGAAGAAATACCAACGATAGTCACTAGAGCGAGGAATGGTGACCGCGGGTCGACGGTAGCTGATGTGAGGTCGGTGGTATGATGAGCGACCGCTGCGCGATCCATTGGGTGTCATCTGACGAGGAAGATCAGCATGCCAGTAGCAAGTTGGGCGAGATGGTCGTGATCGATAAATGGCCATGATAGTGGACGACGCCCGTAGCATGGTGATCCAGTGAAAGTTAATCGAGGATCACGCATAAACCATGATGTACCTACAACTCCACCTCATCCCCATACTCGTCAATTGAGGCCTAAAGAAAACCCACCACCGACAAGCAGAAGACCAAGGTTAACCTGATCGCCAAACCACTCCGAAGTCTCTCCGCACCACACACTGAACTTGATTTCGAATCAACCGATTACACCATCTCACGACTCCCTTGACTGTCCCCGGCGCGTCTGAATGGTTGGTCCCAATAACGTACGTCTCCTCCTTGCCCACTAGACTGTGGTTTCAGGACTGGTTATTCAGTCAGACTTGGACTACATGACTGCGTGGTTGACGTCAGACGGGTTTGGGAAACTCTGGGTCAGCCAACGACTTACCATCTGTCGGCACTGGGACGAGGGAGTATAGACGACGTAGCTTTAACCATAGCTCAAGGAGGTTAGATGTACTAGAGGCTTTGCGGTCAAATGGTATGTACCGTGGGGTGGACCGTGATTGTGGTGGTCAGAAGTGATGGATCGAGAATGAACGTGGATTTGAACCATTCTTCGCTTTCACTGGCTCAAACCTTGATTACGTCACAACTCAACATGGAACCATCACGACAGCTGGCGTCTGGTTCGTGTCTAGAACTCTCGTCGCGATCACCTGCAATATCACACTGTCTCTTTTCCACCCACTGAGGGTTGCAATGCTGCGGGCCGGGTTCCATCTGATTTGGTTCTGTTTCACCTGCGTCTGGTTTGGTAACGTTCAAAACTGTTTCTGACCGGACTCAATCACAACCTTAATCGCGTCAAGGAAAACCGTATATCCGAACTACAAATATCCACGGTGTTCGGCATTAATTTTGTATGGCTTGCTGGGAGAAACCCGATCAAACCGAATCTTCGAGCAAACTGCGAGGATTAGCCCCATTCGTTCTGCAAGGGCGGAGCCAGTGCGCCCTTCTCGAAACATTCCTGACTGTGTGCCGATTCTCCGTGGACAATCACGTTTTGAATAACGATGATTCATGTCAGCTGTTAACAAGAAGTGATGGTGCCACACAAGTCGATCCGCGTAAATCCAATCTGTTAACGAGGCACTGATGTCATGATTCTCCGCAACCCGTCTTCCAATTTCCACATATCGAACGACTCTCTACTGTGCAGGTGGTCGATCACATGGCTCAATCGTCACATACTCGAGCATGCGTGTATAGGGAGAACCATAACCTGGCGTTTGTTAATTTTTGGCTGGTTTTCTCTTCGTTCGCGCAGGAAAACGTCGACACGATCTTAGGGCTGCACAGGCGCAGAGCCATTCGCGTGGTTCGATGCCTCAGAACACATAGGAATGAGCACCCTTGATTATTATTCAACGCAACCCTGACTCTAAACCGCTATTTCGCTTGCGCGTGCCATTGTGCCATTGTGGCTTCCAGAGGTCTCTGATATTCTCCGCCACAGATCGCAAGTTCCGTAACGGCACATCGCCTCTGGGCTCAGATCAATCCCTCCTTGGCTAGAAGTCTTGTTGATTGGCGCAAGAGAAGATGCTCTGCTAGGTTCTTCCATTTTCTCCCCAGCCACTGATTTGGTCACGTTCAACTCCTTTTAACGCTCATTTCCTAGACATCCATTCTCCTAGTTTCACGATTGAAAACTTTATCCACTTGCATATGTTACTATAAGGCCCTGACCTCATGATCCTTTGGCAAATGCGTCAAGGAAGCGGGGACTTGGATATTGGACATTTTGGCTTGTTCTCGTAACTGTTCACACGGGAGCTTGCCGTGTCTCGATTCTTTGGTAATACAAATAATTCGATGCTGACCAGTGCAAAAGGTTCCATACTCTTTAGCTTTGGACGATCTGGCGGCAGCAACGGATTCTGTGTGTAGGTGTAGAGCAAACAATGATCTTGGACTAAAGTGACCACGTTTCTAAAGCTTTGTGCATCGAAAAATTTATTTCGATTTCGAAAATGAACGGAAAAGTCAATGTCGAATTACGACTCGATTTTCTACCTTCAGGAGTCTCTAAATAGGGGACAAGAGAACACCTGATGGTTAAGCGAAGCTGCAGTCCCCGACCAAACCTCGCTGAGCACCGTCAAATACAAAAACATTCTTGCGAATGGACCTTAAGCCTGTGCAATATCGGTTCCGTCCTAAACTACCTTGTGGTCTCCTCCATTACTTGCGAATCCTTTCTCATCAATCGGGCTGCGACGGAGGTCGAGGGCACTTTGAACTACCGCATTCGACGATTGTATCTAATGGGATATTCATATGCCTAAAAGCATGTGGTGGGTTTACCAAATTCTACCGCCAACTTAGAATCCATGTGCTTTTGAGAATGTCACTTCAATCCTGTTCTTACAGTAATAGTTCCATAAGGAGGAAGAACATTGGTTTATGCGGTGATCGCCTCATAATCACATTGTCGCCCGACTGAATTTGCCTGACGTACGTTTATTCTAAACTGTCAAGAAATTCTGAAAAAACTCGTTGACATTCATCCGTATTTTGCGGCTACTTTGTCATTATTAATGGCAGCGAAACATATAAAAGGAGGCAGGTTTCGCTCTCCACCTCCTCAGCTTCCAAAACAGCGGAAAGCATCACCTCCATAACAGCATTATCGCAATACTTTCAAACATGAAGGTTCGTCCGTCAAATCTACTGGATCCGATACTCCAGCTCACACATGAGCACTGCAGTTCGTTCTCGTCGCAATGCTCTTGACTGTCTTCCCCGCTGCCCTTGCGCAGAGGCCCCAGAGTGTCCCCCGAGTCGGTGACTTCAAGCGCGAGGAGGTAAGATCGTCCAACTGGCTACCCAATGCACGAATAACTCTCAAATTACTATCACAGCTCGCTCGCCGCGCCTGCGTTCCCGACGGTTGTGATTGCATTGGCATCGCTCCGGGCCTTTTCTGCGGCGACGGTGTCCTCGGATGCAAGATCGGGGATGTCTATCAGTGCAGCACCGACGGACATACTACGTGCAACTTCGGTCCGAGGACGTCCTGCCAGAAGTGTGGCCAACTGACGTGCTAGATGAATGGTTGGGTCGACAAGCTGCCAGTGGGATATGAGAAATATAAAATATTGATCCGATTGAAATCTTGTACGGAAATATCGAAAGTGATGCAAAGAATGTGAAATTTGTTCGGTCTTCTATTCCGCCGTGTTTTGTATGAATGCCCCAAATACCATCGTAGACACTGATGAGACCCAAATGCAAACCAGGCGGTCTGAATGGTGTTAGGAAATGAGGGAAATGTGATCACCCCAGACGTCGATTTCAAGCTTGACAGATTGCGGTGTTCGACCAAGTTGGGGAAAGGGTGAAGCTTGACTGCGCTGCTTGAGCATACGCCTCCCGTTCCTATCCACGACCCATACAGTACCAACACGGCTTTGATCTATAAAAAATTCCACATGCCTTGATACCATACATCGTCTATCCTTCCATCCCACATGTCAGCGTATTGAAGGTGATGTTGGTGCAACACAAATCACAGAACAATGCTCACGATATCCCTGACAACGTCCCTCTCAGAGATCAGGCCAGAGGAGGCTCCGGATGGTGCAGCATTCACGGCTTCAAGCTTTCAGCGTTGAACTGCTGAGTTATTCAAGAGCCGAAAGCGGGAGGATCTGCAGGCGCAGGATTTGAATGGGACCACTGAGAGATCAGTCGCACTCGTGTAACGTTCAATATTCACCGACAGATGGTCGGGTTGCCGTAACGCCGGTCAGCGTTGGAGTCAAGAATGCGGAAGCAATTGTGGAAACTTGAACGGACAGGCACTGCTAAGCAGCGCCGCGTTGCGTCCATATAGGCTCTGTGCATTTTTGCGGCCGTGAATGTCGACGCGATTTCGGCGGCGTCGAGGATCCTCGTTGGTATATGGGTTGGTGTTCAATGTAAATGGCGTCCGGCTAAGCTTTCGGCACCGAGACCGCCACGTGGAACAGCCAATCCGTCAAGTTCGATTCGACCGCATCCACCGTCCAGCGACTTCAAACCCACACTTGCTTCCCTCCACGATGTGGTAGTATTCTTTGAACTCTTTAGTATAATAAGCCTGAAGATTCCCTTGGCTGTCTATGTCCGACGCTACCACTGGCAGCTCCTTTATGTGTTCAGTTAACCGCAGGCTCATCAAATCGCTCCAGCCCGGCTTTCGAACTCGCCCAGTGTATTAGCTTCCTACAGTACTGTTACTAAACGCTGTGCAACCAATCTAGGTCATACAAAGCGGTTGTTGTCGAATCCTTATGCAAAGTTGAAAACCCTGAAAATTTGGACACGTGCCACACACCAGTGCAGGGACAGTCGTTCATGAATTCAAACATGAAATACAGCACCATGTGGAACACTACACAGCTCCAGTACAGCTCCCCACCGACCACGGATCGTGAAGTTGCCCCTGGGGTGTACTGCGGGGTGTCAAAACCTGGACGATCTCACGTCGCCCGTTCATCTGCGCGACGTGCGACGTTCCTCAATACAATGACTCGATGATACCAAGGAAAGAAGGAGGGCCGTGGAACACCGGTGCTGGTGGGAGGAAACATTTCAAAACATTGTCAAGACGTGCGAAGATCAGCAAGCGATCCCGTCCACAGTAGGGCAATGTGTTTCTAGAAGGACGGATGTAAAGCAATACATGTTCTATGAAGTTAGTTTGGCGTATGCTGTCCGGCTCCGATGCCATGATAACGACTATTTTCTTCTGTCGAGTCACTCAGAAACGAGATCGGCACCGCGCTTATCTCAAGCAAGGTGCTTTGATCCTTTCAACTTGAATTCGGACCACCTCGGCCACCAAAAAATGCCTGCATTTCAATTCGAATCATCTATCTTTCTCGTTTCCTGCGCGTTGTCCAGCCTACTCGTCTTCGTACTCTCCAGACCACGGGACGGCTCAATCAAGTTGCCAACTTTCGAGGATGATGCGGGAGGTACCTTGGAACTGGCCGGTGACAAGATCGATCCGTTTAATGTGACGAAACTGGAGGACCTAATAGATGGTCAATCTATCGATGAGAAAGGTTTCTGGGACAATGTACGCAAAGATTGTTTGTTTGGATATTGCTTTTGATATCTGATTGTTAGATGCACACACGAAAATTCGTTCTTTCGATCATTCTGGCAGTTGTTTCGATTGTCCAAACATTCGCTATGGTGTGGACTATCTCGTCCGACGGATCCACCAAAGACATCGCCACAACAGTCCTGCATGTTGTTTTCGCCGTATACTCCGTCAGCGTTTCCATCGCGTCTATCAGATCCACAGATGTGTCTTACCACTGGAGTTCCATTATCCATCTATCGTCTTTGACTACTCTTGCATGTGCTGCACTGGGAGTTGCAGCCATTTTACCAACGGACGATTCGCCACGCTCATTGCTCAGCGTACTATGGTACTCAGCACTAAGTCTATATTTCTTTGCCGCAGTAATCTCCGTCCGGACCAAACGAGGGCCCAAGCTGCATTTCCCGTCTGAGCTCATTTACTCTGAGAAGACAATAGCTGCCGCGACAACGATTGTTGAAGACAATGTTTGCGGCATCACAGGTGAACATCGTATCTCTTCTATCATTACCACATATCCACTCCATGCGCATAATAGATGCTTCGGTCTGGGAGGTTTTAATGTTCTCTTACACCACCAAAGTCGTCATGCTAGGCTACCGATCTGAGAGCCTTGAAATCGCCGACTTACCCATTGTTCCCGGAAATATGCGCGCCACGACCATCTTCGCAAGAATGAAAGCTGCGTCTGGACACATAAAGCTTCATGGATTTTGGAAACCCAAGCCAGGATCTGGCTGGGAACTCGCATACCGTCTGGTGCACGTAAATGCGGTCACATTGGCGGTGCAGATTTCGCTCGCGGTTGCTTCCGCGGGTACTTTCTACGCGCCTGCATTCTTCTTGCGAATGCTTGTGAAGTATTTGGAAGATGATCCTAATAGGGAAGACACTCGATGGGGATGGGTGTATTGCGCCGGTCTTTTCTTCGCCAACGTGATTGGTTATCTTGGTAATTTCTTTCCTGGCCACAAATTTTCATACGCGCAGTTCACCATTTGTGTAGTCACTGGTCAACTATGGTCCATTTCCACAACCCAACTCCAAGGTCGGTTGAAAGTCCAGCTTAACTCAATTCTCTTCGCAAAGACTCTCGTGCGTAAAGACATCGCGTCCAACGTAGGGTCGCAAAACAAAACGGATGACAAGTCGAAGAAGACTTCACCTTCGGAACCTGGTGACGAGAAGGACGATGCTGCGGAGTTCTCTAGCAAGGCGCAGATTATGACGTTGATGACAGCTGATGTGGATCGTGTCAGCGATTTTGCGTGGCACTCCTTCACACTTGTTGGTGTGTCGAGATCGACTTCGTTGCTTAGAGCATGGTTAACACAGGTTTGGAACAGATGCACCCATTGAAATCATTATTGGTTCCTACTTCGTGTACTCACTGCTGGGTATGTTGCGTCGTTGACCCTTTGAGGCGAATTTTAACAACCCCGGATCTTTAGGGGTATCATGCTTCTTTGGTCTCGCCGTGACAATGCTGTTCCTCCCCATGAATCATTACGCCGGAAAAATGGTTGTGTTTGCGCAAGATAACCTAATGAAAGCCCGCGACGAGCGTGTTGCACTCATGAACGAGGTAAATTGTGCCACCAACCCAGGGCGTGCGAGTAAAATTTACTGATCATCATGCAGGTTCTAGGCGCTATCCGTATGTTGAAAGTTAATTCACAACCCCTTGCGACAATTCCTCGCGATGTTTACGTTGAATCTTCAGTTTATGGCATGGGAACGAAGCTTTGAGAAACGCGTGCTTGTAATCCGGGAGAAAGAGTTGAAGTATCAACGGATAAATTATATCATTGAAGTGAGTTTTATCCTGACATTGTACATCCACAAAACTAAGTTTTCGTCAAGACCGTGTTCAATACCATTTTGTTTGAACATCTTCATTTGTCCTAATTCGCTTCTCTTATCATGTGTTTCAGGAGCGCTTCTCCACTTATTGTCACGTTGGTGTCTTTCTGGCATTACACGGTGTTTCGCAGACAGCATCTTACGCCTTCCATCGCATTCACATCTGTGAGTAACATTATTTGACTGGATACGTGAGCACCATGGATTAACATCCCATCCGGCTATATAGATCGCAGGTAAGCATCTTGCCGCAAGTGGGTGTCAGCACCTCACATAGTTTTTTTTGTTCTCTAAGTCTTTTCTGAGTTGAAATACTCTCTAAATGCACTCCCGGAGACATTTATCAATATGCTTCAAGTGAGTTGCGTTGGGTCCACGTATATTGCCTGCAGAACACCTTAAACGCCTTTGGTAGGGTCTGGTCTCGCTTCGCCGCATCGAAAAATACCTCAGCGGCGTCGAAATTGCGCCAGTCACCCCATTGGATGGTCAAGACCATCCCATCTTTCTCCAGTCTGCTACCATTACTTGGCCGAAAGGCCAAAGCAGTGGATCGAATAAGGCTACGCCATCAGCAGCATCGACACCGAGAAGAAAGTTCATACTAGTAGATCTATCGTTTGAGATTCCCCTGGGTGAACTTACGCTCGTGTGTGGGAAGTTAGGGTCAGGGAAGACTCTTCTGCTGCTTGGTACGTCCGTTTCAATCTTTTCAAGTGTACATACGGGATTGTTACTCACGACCCCCCTAGCACTCCTTGGTGAGGCAGATTTGTTAGGGGGTCAGGTCATTTGTCCTCGGTCACCACCTGATATCATCGCTTCACTTGCTGGTATTGTTCCATCACCAGACAAATGGCTTGTCCCTGGCGTTTGTGCTTACGTTCCCCAGGTTGGTCTGTTTGATTCGTTGTAGATGAGGGCGTTATACATTAACTTCAGTCTGCTTGGTTACAAAATGCGACAATCAAAGGTATGCACAACCAACATTTGTGGTCTCTTTTATAATGTTCTGAATTCTGACTTTGTTGATTCCCAGAAAATATATTGTTTAACTTGCCATTCGTGGCTCAACGCTACCAGAAAACACTTGAGGCGAGTTGGGCTTTCATTTGCATTGCAATGCATTTATATCTATTTCGTCAGGTTTGCGCCCTCATTAGCGACCTGAGGATAATGGAAGATGGTGATGAATCGGAGATCGGTGAACGCGGTGTCAGTTCCTCTTACCTAGTATTGTACGGATGAGCTGAACTGTGTAATGCATCTCACAGATCAATCTCTCCGGTGGGCAGAAGGCTCGAGGTAGAACCCAACACTGTTCAGAGTCCCAGAACTAAATCAACCGTGCAACAGTCTCTCTCGCACGTGCCGTGTATTCGCGAGCATCCGTGCTATTCCTGGACGACGTATTATCAGCTGGTAAGCTACATGCGGACTGATTTAACACATTGATGCGAATAGGGTCCTCAGTCGACGCGCACACGGCACATCACCTGTATCACGAATGCCTGAAGGGAGGGCTTATGAATGGACGCACCGTTATCCTGGTTTCTCACCATGTCCAGTTATGCGTCCCTGGTGCAAGCTACATCATAGCTTTGGATAATGGGAGAGCCGCTTTCACAGGTGACCGTGATACCTTCAAGTCCTCGGGTGTCATGGCAAGCTTGGTACAAGCAGACACCCCTGCCATGGCCGAACAAGCTGATTCGCGCGTGAAAACAATTGACAATGTGGCTGACAAAGCCACCTCGCCCGCATCTAACGAACCACGGTCAGACGCTAGTTCCACCGCTGATGCTTCTGAGGTGGATGTCAAATCAATCGAAAAGAGGAACGGACCTCGGAAGCTCATTGAAGAAGAGAAACGCGCCGTTGGCCGAATTGGCAGGAATATCTGGCTGACATATATCAGCGCTTGCGGCGGGAAGTTTTACTGGGTGTTGTTTGGCTTCACCTTTTTCTTCGCTGCAGCGAGCCCGGTAATTGAGAACCAGTGGTTGAAGTTCGTAACCCCGCGCACTCGTACCATACAAGTGTCTAACATTTGCGACATAGGATATGGTCTCGGGATCCGGATATCCAATCGACCTCAGGGAGTGCAGTATATTACATTACAGTATATGCAATTGTGAGCAGCCATATTTGCATGAATGTAATTTGGTTGATACCCGTATAGATCACCGTCATTGGTAACTTTACCACTCTCTCCATGGGATCCGTAATTACGATATATTCATTTGACTCAACAGGTGTCATTGTGGGAAACATACGATGGCTTACACTCTGTAAGCTATGTGGACTTACAGGATATTTGACCTGCATTTCTCATCACATCTTAGATTATGGATCCATTCACGCATCGACAATTCTTTATAAACGTAGGTTATAACACCGCGTTCTCTTACAGAGCTGATAACGTGTCGCCAGGATTGCTCGAGGCAGTTTTGTTTGCCCACATTCGATTTCATGACACTGCGTCGCGCGGAAGGCTGCTAAATCGATTCGGAAAGGACTTCGAGGGTAACTATATGGCATTTGAATACGCAAATTCTGTTCAATAATAACCTTTATTATTAGTCATTGACAGTTCCCTCTCGGACAATTTCGGACACAGTTTCATGTATGTGCTCTCAGCCACTGTCACTATGACTACAGTTAGCGTTGTTGGCGGCCCTCCGTTTGTGATCGCTGCGATCATTCTCGGCTTGTTATACTGGAATGGTGCGTTACAAACTTCGTGGTTGCATGGAACGTGCCCAAAACGTATATTTAGCCGCAAAAGTCTACGGACAAACTAGTCGAGACATGCGACGACTAGGTGAGATATGTCATGGAGGACATTTTGTTATATGACTTAATAATCTGGAAAGATTCCGTGGCAAGATCTCCTCTTTACTCGATATATGGGGAAACCATCGCCGGCGTCACTGTTCTACGCGCATTTGGAGCTGGTTCAAAGTTCATGCGAGACATGCTCCGATGCCTAGACACGGTAAATTTCAATTGGTTTGTCAGAGGTCGAACCATTAACTACTCTCCAGAACATTAATCCTTACTACTGGAATTGGGGTGGTACGCAATCTGCGTCTGGAGTAACTTGTCATGTTGATGGATGCTTTCCCAGTGAATCGATGGCTATCGGCCCGATTCAACCTCCTGTCCAGCGCTGTTGTTGGTGTGACTGGGGTAGTTGCTTTAATGACGCCAGGGATCGACGCAGCACAAGCAGGATTCGCACTTGCATTCGCATCAACCATCACAATAGATGTAAGTCATTTGTGTTAACATCGACATTCCCCTTGGATTAATGAACGTTAGCTCCTTTTCATGGTATGTACCCGTCGTCGGCGAGTCGAATGAAGTATTTGATAGACAATATCTGAAAAGGTCCGCCGATTTGTTGGCCTTGAGCAATCTATGGTTAGGATCCCATGAATGAATAAGTTTCAAGTTGATTTAATTTTTGCTCACAGGTGGCGCTTGAACGCGTAAAAGAATTTTCTGAGTTAAAGAGAGAAGCACCCGAGTTCATCGAACCGCGTCCTCCAGCTAGTTGGCCATCAGAAGGTAGTAGACCTATCCACTATTCATTCATGTGCTAATACACCTCAGGCTTGGTCGTATGCGAGAAGCTTGTTATCCGTTATGCTGTGAGTTTCATTCCTTTCATCAATGAGCATTCCTATGAATTCTGTGACGTCAGCCGGAGCTCCCCAACGTGCTTCACGATCTCAATTTTACCATCCATCCAGGTGAAAAGGTTGGCATTTTAGGCAGAACAGGTGGGTCAATTTTTTTTTCGAATCATTGAATTGTCTTTGAATGCCTCTTCAAGGGAGCGGAAAGAGTACTCTCGCGTTATCGTTCTTCAGATTTGTTGAAGCCACCTCTGGTCGAATTTTAATCGACGGCATAGACATTGCGAAAGTTGGGCTTACAGACTTGCGGAGCAAGCTCACCATCATCCCCCGTATGATCCATTCCTTGGAGACAAAATTGTAACTTATTATTATTTTGCCATGCAGAGGATCCTACGATATTGAGTGGGACATTGCGTTCCACGCTCGACGTGTTCGACGAGTACGAAGACGCAGAAATAGTTCGTTGGACCATGTTTCGACCCAACAGTATTGACTCAATCATCTTTTGGCAGTTCGAGGCTCTTCGTCGTGTTCATCTCCTTGATGCTGAAGGAACTATTGAAGATGCCAACGAAATCAACTCGAATGCGTTCCGCAGTCTGGACGCCGCAGTATCGGAAGGTGGGGATAATTTCTCCACAGGGTACGTTTCTTGTTCTTTGGCCATATGCAATTTTCTAACTACTCTCCTTTGAACAGAGAAAAGCAGTTGCTTTGTATGGCCCGCGCTATCCTTAAGCGGTCAAAGGTCCTTGTCATGGATGAGGTGAGCCAAGGTAGGATATTCATTAATGTAATTCATTTGTTCACTCTCGGGGCGCAGGCAACAGCTAGGTACACAAGTGTTTCTGAGAAATTATACTTTCCCATAATCTGACATCCTATGTAGCGTGGACTATGCGACGGACGAGTTGATCGGCAAAACGATCCGCCAGTGAGCCGCTTTCAATGGGAAGCTCGGTAACATCTAACGACGTGCATTTTAAAAGTGAATTTGCGCATAGCACAATTTTGACAATAGCGCATCGGCTTCGCACAGTTATTGATTATAGCAGGGTGCGTTATTCACGTTTATGACCCTCCACGACTTTTATTCTAAGGCTTAAATCTAGGTGATGCTTCTCGACGAGGGCCGCATTGTTGAGTTCGACAGCCCGAGAGCCCTACTATCCGATCCGTCGTCGAAATTCTATGCGTTATGTCAAGCAACTGGGAACGAGGAGTTTGCTGTTTTGAAGCGACTGGCTGGAGTATGAAAGCATGACCCAAAATACCGTGAGCAAGAGGCTTGAGTAAAGCGGATTTGTCGGGCAATTTATTGAGTCTCGAATGTCAATTGTGTGACAGGACGCGTTTTCTGTCAAACTCTTGTGCTTACCATAAAGTAGATTCACGAGCACTGGCTGAGACTTTGACGTAATGTGTGATTATAAGGTAATGACGTCGGATATGTGAAAGTAGCCAGGTTGTGGTTTTATGATAATTCCCTCTGGAGTAGAATTTGCCGGGACGGAAGACATCAGTCAAAATTTCTGCACAAAACGACTGGCTTAAGGGGTTCTAGTGGTGCTTGTACGGTAAAACAATTCCACCATC
This sequence comes from Rickenella mellea, assembly GCA_004355085.1. Classification (NCBI taxonomy): domain Eukaryota; kingdom Fungi; phylum Basidiomycota; class Agaricomycetes; order Hymenochaetales; family Rickenellaceae; genus Rickenella; species Rickenella mellea. The sequence continues at coordinate 350,054 of ML170181.1, forward strand.
CCAAGCAACGTGCGTATAATGGTGTGGTGCCTGCAAGCAGTGGGGAGGGGGATGGACATAGTAATGCGAAGGGGTTTCGGAACGAACCGAATCTTTGTGACCGTGACTCACGCGTAACTCGTCCACAGCTCGATCCTCTCCCGCCATCGTCCCCAGTCTTTTTGATGGGCCAACCTCGGTCTTCGCATACCAACAATCCAGTGATCCGAGGATGTCCATTGTCATATCTACACCATCAGCATTTCTCTTTATGCCGGCATTCTACCCACAAGCAAAAATGGGTTCCAGAGCCTAAATCCCGCCAGTCCTGCTACCACGCGCACGCGTAACTTGCAGGTGCGACAGCTGCGAGAAAGATTTCGGATGCATGATGTGTCTGGCAATCCACGCGTTCTGCATTAGGGTCACGAGAGAAAGGAGGATTGGCAGTCGAAGGTGCGCCAGGGTCCAGGGATGTGCGAGATTTTGCAGGTGGAGGGCAGGCTTGTTGCGTGCTGCATGCGTGTGACTGCAGAGCGAATATTCTGGAGCGATTGGCTCGTCTGGGTTCCGGGGCCTGGACCAATGCATCAGTCATACAGTTACTCCGACAAATCAAGAATTGGTAGGGACAATGCTGTAACCATGGCCAAGCTCTGGACTGTTCTCTTTTATCAAGGTGGCCCCCTCGTACATTTAACCACAAATCGTCCGACCGCTCCCGTCATTTTCGGATTTTACTACTATTGCAACAACCCAAGATGTCAAGAAATATCCACGATCTGTACATCAAGACCGCCTGCACGCGCGGTTAACCCTTTCCAAAAATTCTCGATAATCTCTCCGTCCCCCACCTAAAGAGTCAGTTACGGTCACGCAAAAGAACCACGGGTCTGGAAGGCCGATCGCCGAGCCTGGACGCCCAGCACGCACACCTCCTGTCTAGATCGTCACCTGAAACTAATTTCCCGGCACGAGACGTTCCGACCAAAGGCTAGATTGTATGGGTGCACAGCGCCCAATGGTTGGCTGCTGTAGGACTCGAACGACTCAAATACAACAGGTTCTTGAGTGCTCGCGCTCACGGTCATTTTGCTACTGGGGTTGGACGTGAGTCACCTCAAACTATTGCCTGCGATTTGGCTTGTCATCAGCCCACGTACAGCCTTCCATTACTTCTTTTCGAGCTCTCGGCGACGATGTATACCCTCTACGAAACCAAAAGATCTCTGACTGTGATGCAAAATTATGTATCAAATTCACCCATCAGCCGCATTCCGCCAGAAATCTTACGCATCGTATTCGAGTTTTTCGCCGCTCAGTCGCCGAACAATCCTTCAGTACTTTGTGCTGTCAATGGCCTCTGGCGACGCATGGCCATGCGCACTCCACGTCTCTGGACGAATATCCGCATCACACTCGGAGAGTACTCGTCAATCTGCTGGAAGGAGCGCACAATTGTATGGCTCGCACGTTCCCGTGCGTGCGCACTCGCTGTTGAAATTGAGGTCATGGGAAATCGCGAAGCTGTTCATAGTGCAGCAGGCATGCTTCCCGAGCTGTTGATTCCACAGATGCGCCGGGTCGCCTCGTTGAAAGTTCGCGCGAAGTATGAAGCGACGTTGTGCATATTGTGCTCGGCGCTGTTCGCCAGGACGGTTCCGACCAGACCGTGCAGCGTCAAGACTTTGGAGCTCATTGTTGCATCCCCACCACCGTCGGCATCAGCAGGGAGTGTGGACAGTATCGTATTGAAGACAGTGGGGATAACATGCCCAAGGGTTCCAAATCTGAAACTCAACAACCTTCATTTCCCTCCAACGTGGCTGGATGCGTCTGCGCTCGATTCCTTGGAGATAATGCAACCATTACGGAGCGTGCCAATCCACATTGCCGACATAACGCTGGTTGTAGAAAGATCGCCCCATCTCCGTTCGTTGAGCATCAAAGCACAAATCGTCGAGCCACCAGCCTCCACAGTGTCGATGGAGGTTGCAAATTCACCAATCCTCGAATCGTTGACCGTGGAGACAAACAATATTTACGGCGTCATTCAATCTTTGCGATTTCCCACTTTGCAACACCTTCGTCTCGTCGATCTGGGGTGATGAAAGGATGTGATGAACAAGTATGGTGTTGAAGAGAGTTCGGTCAACGAACTCACCAAGGGCCACTACCATCGTTAGCATCGAGAACGTGGTCGTTCACGCCACGATGAAGATGTCTCTATGATCGTGGAGGGAATAAGGAACTTTTCGAACACTTACAGTACTGCGAGGGTCTCACTGGGTAGGGCAATGGCACACCGTAGTTTGACAGATACAAAGCACGATTATTTTGTGTTCTCTCTAAATTCCGGGATCACAATTATTTGGGTAACAGTGCAGACAGACGTGTGAACTCTTCTATTCCACATGGGATTGCGAATGCTATACCCCGTTTCCACCCATGACGCCGTCCAGCGGTCCCGCTGTCGTAGTTGTGGTAGAAAAACTACCTTCCTCCTCGGAACTCTCAGGCCTCGACTCTTTGAAGTCATTGGGTAGATTCTCGACATCACCCAAACAGTCGAATTCCGTAGCCACACCCGCAGTCCGAGCGGCAGCATCGAAACTCATATCTAGGAGTGTTGTCATAATGGCAGGGTCGACTGCATCCAGGTCAACATTCCCAGCTCGGATGTGAAGCAGGACACGGGTACAGAGAACGCTGTGCAGCACTCGCTGCGGTCTGATTTAAGCAACAAAACGACAATCAGCGAGCGTCTACTTGGAATACGGATGTCACGAACGTTATCAGCCAGTGGGAGAAATCTGCCTGATGGAAATACGCCGTCAAAACTGGGTGCCACGATTAGTATTATTTTTAGGATAGCATACCGGCGCCGTGAGGGGAATAATAAGATTAATGAGCGTCATTCCTAGCATTGGTGTATTAATAATTAGAATTAGGGTTTGAAATGCAATTCCATACCAAACAGGTAAAGGTAATATATTAGACCTGAACTGATCTCAGACTGTAGTTGATTATGCGATGCTGGTAGACGTACCATCCCGATACATGGTACTTAGAAAACGCGAGTTGCTACGGAGTTCTGTCAAGGGGTTAGCTCTAACTAGTAATTCAAACTGGAGGAGATAATCTGACTCAGGTTCCACACCTTCACCACGGTCATAAGAACCAATACTGAAGATTTCACAGTCGTCAAGGATGACAATGTTTTCCGATGACAGTCAATTCCCACCTGTCTCACTGATAGCTAGGAGCACGAAGGCCAAAAATATAATTTTGCTGGCCGGCTTCGTTCTTTGACATCCACTTGATGATCCAACGTCTGGAATTTCGAGCAGGCTAGGTTAGCAACAAGAATCATCACATTTAAGTAGACCACGTACATGCGAACGATTCAACTTCAATTTGTGTTATTATTATCGCCGGAATATAAATGACCTGCGATGTAATATAAGCACTTATGAATCATGCGAAATAAAATTTCAGTTACAATTGCCAGAATGGTGAGTCCGACAAAAACTGAACGTTTTAATCCCCAGAGGGCATACGTGCGCATCATAAGAATGACTGTTTTTGAGATTTGAGAAAATTATCAGTCGTTCAAATCCACAGGTTACTGACACTCAGAAATTATGATACCAATGCCAATGAGCCCTATGGATTGAGGAATTAGCGGACTGGTCAAGCAATCGGACGGGAACAAACATGTGACTACTTTGAAACCGATTAGGCATTCCTTCGAAAGTATATGGGTTAGACTAAAGTATATTTAATGTTATGAATAGTTAACTCACATCGGCGGAAGTTTTCTTCGTAAGAACTTTACAGATGGTTGTTCACGTTAGGAAAAATGCTGTTGGAGTATTAATCGAACCTACGGTGAATGGCGAGAAATGTTTCAACGAATGGCAAATATCGGTTCAGGATGAACATAATCTGCAACCATCGTTAGCATTAATAAGAGGAAGTTCCGAAGGCGATGGGAGGTTCCATAGAAACATACTTTGCCCAATGTCCACGTTCGGTTCCATACAAGTGAGACCTGTGTTTGACGTTAGAATCTCAATCATTCTACAGGTTAAATTATACCTGCCTCTTGGTCAAATGTAACAAAAATATAGTCATAAGCCTGGAATGATCAAATTCAATATGCATCGAACACGCCATCGACCAACATGCGACTCACTAGTAGAGTTCCTGAGGCCGCTGCAGAGTTGTATTGTCAATCATCCGCCGTGGAATGGCAAGCCAATCGCAATACCAATTGTTACCCCAACAAGATCCTGCCAAAAATTTCAGTTACAATTAGAGTACTGTAACCGTTTCCACTCACAACACCGCCAATAGTGGTCATGATGGAGATACGTCTGTATTATGTCTTCAGTAACGCACAGCCAGACCGAGAAAAACAGACCAATTATTTATAAGAAATCCATTGTCGCGCCTTTCACGGAGCTTTGACGAAATGCCGTTCGCAGGGGTGAACAAATCACGCATGTGCGTTCTGCAGAATATATGAGGAGCTAGAGGCAATCAAAATGTCATGCAGACGCACATTTATCAATCCCTTGCGATGCGTGGACTGGAAGTGTCACTAGCAGACGCAAGGCATCAAGCAACGTCAGTTGTCCCGGCACAGCTCTTGGCCAAATAAAATGAAGATAACTCGGAATCGCGTGGGGAAAGCAGGACAGAGTAAGTGCGTTACAGCGCACCACAAACGACGCAAGCGAATGGGTGTTTAATTCATATTCGACGAGGATGCGCGCTAGCACTCTCTGAAAACGACGGATATCCGGATATGAAAGGCTGCGGTCGCTGGAATCACAGGAAAAGTGTCACTTGGCAGATTTACGCTGCCAGCTCCAGCGGCATGCAAGACGAGGCTAACAGCGTCCCTTGATGTTGGCTACCGAGGTACAAATGTCCTGTTGGTCCGTCGGCAGTTCCTGAAGGCCGTTCAAGCTGATCTTTTGCGTGTGAGGATTGCTAAGCTATCCGTTGGAACGTTGGACATGGTCCGGGAAAACGGAGTGGCTCGGATGTTCAACCCAATTCGCCCTGCTCTCGCACTGGGTCTGTTAGAATGTAGAAGTCATGGGATGGTATTGCGCTTCAACTACGTGTTCGAAACATGGAGCCAGAACGAAATGCCATTGACGATCGTTCGTCAGCATCACTGGCGGTGGTGGCAACCGTCAGATCACCTAAACCATGCGCTGCCCCTGGTGCCTGACAGAGCGTGGAATCCATCATCATGATCATTGTTCATCGACCAATGTCAACGACATACAAGAAATTAAGCTATGCCGCCGCATGGGCGGCCACAGCAAGGGATCATTTCACGCGAGAACGAACGAAGAAGGCGGCTGATGAGCGCACGCGGGTATCACCGTTCCGGGTCACGGTGCGATTGGGACCATTGGGTACTCGTAAAATCCATCATCTCATCGTTTGGGTGCTGCAGTCGAAAACGCCAGAAAACTTACAATGTTAACGTGGCGCAACGAAGCGAAAAAATTCCAACCGTACTCAATGATACGTAGAAATACACTCATTGAGGAATTTCGTGCTTCACATCCTCGCGCTAACCTCTCTAAAAGACCTGCACTGCCTCTCTCCGACCTCTTGCCACCACCTTTCTGCCTCTTTATCCGCATCATAACTAAATTGCTCCCTATTCTTTTCCTCATCCGCCCACTGATTCGCACTTCCTCTCGACCCTTCCAAAGGGTTTAAGTCTGTAGGTGCCCCTCTCGCCTTGCGCAGCAATGCGTCTCGAGCGACTCGCATACTCGCATCGCGAGCTTCTTGTTCAGGTCCATCGGGAAGATGGAAGATATGCTGATTCAGCCGCGATGACGCCTGTGTCGCAGCCGTCCGTGCATGCCTCAAATTTTCATAACCCCTCAGAAGTGGAATCAAGTCGTCGCGCTGGGATACACGAGAAAGTAAGTTTCCAAGCACGGCTGCATCCTCCACAGCCATTGCCGCTCCTTGTGCGCGGTATGGTAACATCGGATGGCATGCGTCGCCTAGAAGAACCACTTTGCCTTCGGGGTGGATCCATGTGGGGAGCGGAGAGCGGTCCATAAGCTTCCATTTGAGCGTAGAGGGAACCATAGCGAGCAGCTTTTGCACGCGAGGTTCGAAGTCAGCGAAGTCAGCGCGCATTTTGGCTGCACTGCCTTCTTCAGTCCAGGACTCGACGGATCCGTCGTCCGGGTGTAGGAGAACGAGGTTGTACTCGCTCTTTGCGCGCTGGACGATCAATGGATATTATGTGAAAACTCTTTAGATTTCCTGGAAGTACGTACGATGCAATATGCCATAATATGTCGATTTGGCCCCATCCACCCTGTCATCTCCTGCTTTTCCACCAGTTCTCTCAAATCGCTGTCCTTCATCATTTTCTCCGTTGGAATGATAGCCCTATATGCTGCATCCCCGGTCGGCGTTGCTTTCACCGGTTCCCCGAGCACGACTTCGCGGATGAGGGATTTAACGCCATCGCATCCTACTATCAGATCGCAGGGAATGACAGCACCGGAGGAGAGTGTGAGTGAGGGGACAGATGGGTTTACAGAGCCTACGGTGCTTGAGAGTTGAAGTGACATAAATGGAGAAGCGAGGGAGAGGAGAAGGCGATGAAAGTCTGCGCGCTACGTGAGAGTTCAGCGGAAACGTTTGGAAGGCCAAGGAGGTCGTACGTGAATGTGGTAGTATGGAGAACCGTGATCGCGCTCCATCTTATCCCCCCATTGCGTCCAGCCAACAAGTTCGCCTGAATTATCTGTTCACAATTTCGGGAGCGTTCACATTCCTCCCTGATATTTCAATGAATAAAAGGTCACTCACACCTCCTCAATGCAATCGCCTCCGGCTTAACCGCAATCTTCTTCAACACCTCCCCTAGGCCCCATCTGACCAACAACCTTGACAAATTCGGCGTGACCTGTATCCCCGCGCCGATCTCGCCAATTGCTGGAGCGCTCTCGAGGACTGTAACGCGGTGTCCCGCGTGTCCGAGGGTGAATGCAGCAGCGAGGCCTCCGAGGCCACAGCCCACGATGACGATGTCCAGGGAGTGTGTGGCCTTCCGACCATTGAAGAGCTGGAGATTGGTCGAAGAAAAGTCCAGATGCGCCTCATGGTCAGCTTCGACCAACCCGGCATCGTACGCGCGAAACGTCTTCGCCTGCAGAGGGATCGCCGTCTGTGCCTGTTCGGTGTATAAACTAGGTAAAACGTACCATCTTCAGTTTGTATGATCGCAACGAGCTGAGATGCTTCAGGATGACAGCCGATTTGAATGGGACGCAAGCTTATGGGATGTAAGCTCGAACGCCAAACATACGTGCTAGATATAAGGGAAGAGCGTTCCCTGATAAACAATTGCGCGTGCCGCGGCGTTCGCTTGGATTCACAAGTTTATGGATAAATCTGAAATGAGACAGAGCATAACTTGAATCTGCACGCGTGCCGTGATTGTGCGGATATATTGATTCTCCACTAAGCGCGCTCTTCCCACGAATGTTGCGCTAGTTGACATTGTCGTCATAGATCAATAACCAAAAGACTCCGAGCGGTACGTGCTGGGTTTAGGTGACCGAGAGATCTATGGCGGCGGTTTGTCTTGCTTCGGTGCAACGGAACTCATTCATGACATATGAAAATTTTGCCCCCTATCGCAAAATAACTCTACTCTCTGGCGACGGGGAATGCGAATCCGCAGAGGCTAATGCACAGTGTCAGCCACCACTCAGACTCTCTTCGGCCAGTTTCAGGGTAAAAATAAAATAGAGTTTTCGACGTGATCGCGAGGTTGAGAACAACACGCACCGATGAAGTCGGTTTATCGGCCTGGTGAACCACGCGTACGATAAGTTACCCAAGCAGTTGGCAGTGTGAATTCATCCCTTCAGTAAGTGCGGTGGACTCTTCCCATCGTGCCATGAACTGCGGAATGAAAATTTCGCAGGCTTTGCATGTGTGTATTCCCGTTCCCGTCGCCATTAACTTCTTTCGCCGATGGCTTCGTGGTGGTGAGCACGACAGGATATTGCATTGCCAAGGAGTCATCTGGAATTTTAAGCGTCCGAGATGTCCGAGATGTCCGAGCGTCACCAAAGTCGCATCCGCATCAACGTACCACAGACTCCAAAGCCCAGCAAGTCCATACTGACCCCGACTAGTAAGAGATTTTGACAAAGTCCGAGTCGGACCCGTTTCGCAACTTCGAATCCATGCGTCTTCCTGCTGCTCAACAATGAAAAGCAAAAACCAATCGACAAGTAGAGGAATGTGGAACAGGATAATTAATTAATAACCCACGGTTTGGCGACTACAACATGTCGCACCAAAGTAATTCCATAATGTCGGATCTTTTGTTCACCCGCAAGAAAGAGATATGCTTCTGAATGTGAACAACCTTTGCGTGCGACGTTTGACCAATCCAGTATTCGGCGGCGGAAGTAGAAGCCATCCAGTGCAATGAATTAATGACATATTATCCAAAACACTTTATGCGATCTGAGATAGAATAGGAGTTGGTTTCGACAAATGCGCATTGATACTTGGCATAGAATGTTTGTCGATAATCAGGAAACGCAGGAAGTAGCCAATCAGATCAGAGAATTAGGCTTAGCATTCGCTTGTACATTTGTCGAACCTTCAACCTCCGTGAGTTGTTCCTGTTGACCAGAATGTGTGATAGATAAGGATCCAAAAGAACCGACTTGGAGACGAGCAAACAATCCCGGCAGGCGAATTTCGATTGGTACCAACACGAGAGGTTCGAAAGTACCTATTAGCATAGTGACTATGAGTTCAGAAGTGAGTCAAGTTTGAGAGAGAGCAGAGGTGCTGAGTTGCGGGACATTAGTTTAGCCTCAAATGTCACGCGCCTTGAAATAAAACTATGCGTGGTTCCAGCGCTGTGCCATTAATAGTTCAAAATTAAAGCCACGAATTGGTCGATCGGATGAACACATTATCCATGCAGCGGCGGAAAGCACACGGCCAAAGGTATTGTTGTACCCTGGAGCCACGGAGCCGGAGCAGATGGAGGATTCTAAGACAAGCTAGCAATGGGTTTTGTGGACAGAATGTCTGCCCATGTAGTAATAGATGAATTGCGGCACAATAGGCTCCGTAAGAATGCAAGGGTCATTATCCCCTCTCTTTCCAGTGGAAGAAACGCCCAGTTCGAAGCATATGTAACCAACACCGCAAGGGAAAACACAAAACCTTCGTGATGCTGACGAAAGAGAACAAAGGCAACTAAATCGAACCTAGCGGGATGGCCAGACAGAAATGAAAACATCGGGTAAGGAGATCAACTGCAATGGTGAAAGGGAGGAACGGTGAACAAGTTGGCTCATAACGTACCAGGATGTCTCCAAATCACTCCTGATCACGAACTTGTAGAGCTCAAATGCCCTTCTCTGAACGAACACAGCTCCATTGCCATAAAGTGGTTGCACGGCTTTGAGCAACACCGATATTATCTGAATTGCCAAAAGTACCGTACGTCGTCAGTCGTCGGGTAACTTTTTCCGAGCAGATGTATGTGCGCACCGCTGGGTGACAATTGTAGTTGAACGTTAGCAGCTTCGCCCGCAAGCCAAGGTTCACAAAAAAAATCGAAGCAGCCGAATCGTGTTCCAAGGTTGCACTGAGTGTCAAATCTGCGATTTGCCCTCAGGTCCAGGTCCTTGGAGCTCCAACATCGACTTGCAGGATTGGACCATACAGTTCTGTTTCGTGTGAGTTTCCAGAGTTCGTGACTATGGAATCCTGGTGGTTGAACTTGAGCAGCAGTCTTACGTAAAGTGAATGCATCAGGCCTTTCGGGCCGAACCTCTTACCATTCGGCATCGTCCAGTCCAACCTGTTGACTTGACTCTGCACAGACGCCACATGCATCATCATAATCGCGCTTTGGTATATTAGTAGCTAGTTGATTCCAAAGACGCAAAAATGGTCGCATGGAAATAAATTCATCCATGTATATCAATTCTGCTGTGGGTTTCTGTGTGGTAGTCGAGTGGTTGTTTGGCTTCAGCATTGTAAACAAACAACATGCGCACTCACCACAGCCTGCACGATTCCACTAATATGCAACATTCAGGTCCGGGATCCTGCGTTCCTACTCGGATTTGCAATTGCCTTCCGTGTGTAATGTCGCAGTATCATGGCTGATAACGAGATCCCATCATCATCAAGGGTATGACATTCAATAACGGTCGGAATAAAAAAGAAATCGCTGAATCATATTTTAGTCTCGTTCAGGAGTAGAAGTAGTGCTCGTGATCTGTTTTCATCAGCAAACGACTACGATGTGGTCTATTCGTTTTGAGTCACTCTTAGTGGATCTGACTCACCACTAACCCTTCGCGTATTACCATCACTGAAAAATCACTTGATTAACACCTCCCTGTACTGTGCCGTTCTGTATGGAGGCAACGGTAACGCGTAACGCTGGCCCCGTTGCGTTGCCTAAATTTGCCGTGAAACGCGTAACGGACGGCCCGTTGCTATCAAAATTCAGCGTAACGGCCAAATTTTCGCGGAGCTCCTGGGGGC
>ML170181.1:360816-390379 GCA_004355085.1 Rickenella mellea
CAAACGAGTTAAATTTCCTGGGGCAGGTTGACTTTCGTAAGAATTCATGTCTCGAATGGTCTCCATCTCCACGCACTCAGGTCCCGTTATTTCCGCAGTGATGTATTTCATCAATGTTCAATCCTTGAAACCTCGAATCGGTGTATCCGAACATTCCACGACCATCTAGACCCCAAAACAGACTCAAAGCGGTATCGACATACCTGAAGCAGATAGCGCCGTGTATTCACGCGGACGCATTCCCTTTGGGCCATATTACCCATATGAAGTTTGCGCTCAAGGCGTAATGGTACCCCTCCGTCTCATTCGCGACCCACATTTTCAATGTTCACAACAATCTCTGGTGATATTACACTGAGACTTATCGGACAAGAGGGATACAGTAGGCTATACAACTTGAAAACCACATTAATCTTGCGCAGCTCTCTTTTGGCTCACAGCCTCAGTACGCATTCTTGGTCAACAAATGCCCCCTAATTATTCAAGCCTGACTCGCTGCGGATCAAGGCTCTCTTGTTGCTCAATTTCGTGACCGATGATCTTTGAAATTCGGCACCTTCACAAAATCAATTCACTTCTGCTGGGAAGCAGGTTTCGTGTCCACGGGTCAACAATTCAAGGATTTTCGGTGGAAGTAGCACCGTATTAAGTTTGCCTTATCACTCGCTATGGTTTATTCCAGTTCCGGCGATGTATTTTATTCCGTGCCTGCAAATCCAGATGTGTTCGGATACTTGGATCCCATGGATAATCCCATGAAGACATTGATTTTTCCCACACCTCCCGAGCAGCACGCCGCAGCCCTGAAATTTCAATCCATGTTCTCCTTGATCTTGACTTTAGCGAAGACAGCCCCTCGGATCATTTGAGGACAGTACCACGCTCTCTATGCTTTCATGACGAAGTGATGCGCCACGAAGTGATTAGCACACGTTTTGGTCGCACCACAGCCACTGATCCCCGCAGCCTTCAGTCTCACCATGCGACGAGTCACCGTGCCTTCCATTTTCCACGGGATGCCTGTTGTGTATCTTGGGAACGTGATTCTTTCGGACATGCGAGCATATGGAAAGGCAACTATGTTTTTGCGGTGTCAGAATTTGATTGTCAAATGTTGAATGGCTTTGGAATATCTACAGTACGTCCAATTGCCGCATGTTGATTTGATGGCACAATCGGCACTTGAGACATTCAAAGTTGAACCATGTAAGGAATGTTTATTGGGTGGAACTGACCTTGAACAAGCAACTCACGCCAACTTTCGTCTGATCGATTAGTCTGTCATGAGCTAACAGAATTCCTCGGCTACCGACCAGCCAATCTCAAACTCTCGACTGAAGCCATATAGATCTTGGTCACAAGTTATCGATATTAATGACTGTCCCCGGTAACGCCACACCATACCCACACCATCGGCTGTGCTGGCTTATATTATTTGCATTGCCCCTGCTATGTGGGTGGATAATTGCGGGCCCTCTCAGTGTTGCGCATTTGTTGCACGTCAACGTATTGGCCATCAAGGCCGTGTCTCCGAGCATGAAAGGGAACAATATATATATATTCATAGTTCAGTCTTGGAACGTTGGTCGGATGTACCGGGCGGAAAATTAATTAGAGGAATTTCGAGGGTCAGGGAAAGAAGGTTCACAGGAGGAATGAAATCAATGAACGAGAGGGAGAACTTCGTGGACCTTCGTTATATGATACTCTGTATTTAGTGTGAAAAGAGGAAAATGTAGCACAGCATGGGCTCGCTCACTCAAAATCGGACATATTTTCAAGAGCTCCGTAAGAGCAACTCTCAATCTTCGCGAAACAGCTCCGGAAGTTGCATTCAAAGACTCTTCGCGTGAGAGGACCCTCGCCACGGTCATCCATGCGGTCTGTCAAAATGATAAAAGGTGGCCAAATGAATAAGGATGCGGATGGACTATACAGCAATGATTGGATCCACGAAGTCGATACGGTTGGTAACCATGAGCTCCGCGATCTTGACAATATCCCTTGCGGATGCCATAAATTTCATATATGCATCGTGACTGAGGGCTCCTCTTTGAGCGTGAAATCGGATATTCGCCGTGTGTCCGAGACTTCGAATGACCAGGTGCAAGACACGTTTATCGGGTGGTACCTCCGCGAGCGCATCCAACGAAGGTAGCGAAGGCGTAAATCCTAGGAGTATATTTGCCAGAGTATGCATGGACTCCCGGTTGATTTGAGGAACGTCTATTTTGGGAACCAATTTTCGTTAGCCCCACATTTTAGATTGAGCATGGATTGTCCTTACTCCGGTGGTCATTTGAGACGGCATTAAAAACGCAATCGAGCAAACAGGAAACTTGAGCACGGAGTGCAAAGGCTGAGAGTTCGCCGTTATTTGAACTTGATGTGTGACCAGAAAGAAATTCTTGTACTGTCTTTGACGCAACATCGACGGCCGACCATGCGAAGTCCTATAGCCTGAATCATGATCGGAGAAAATCCACGGGGGATATATTACGCACGGTGTCATACACAGCGATTTCCGGCGGCCACGGAGTATTAATTTGTGTACCAGAGGTGCCATCTTCAATGATGGTTGAATGTGAATCATTAGCGACAGACCATGACTTGTCTAGGTTGTAAACTGCCCAAAATAGTCGCACGCGTTCAGCTTCCTCTCTGGCGCTTCTTGGAGGAGGAAGAGAAAAATAAACGGAACGTCCCCCAACATTACTGGCACCTCGTCGTGGTGGAGCCACATTTCGCGAAGCCGATTGAACTTGGTGTAAGCCAGCGCTGAAAGTAAGATTCGCGGCACCTGATGCATGATATTGGCCTTCTACAAAGCGTCCAAGGGCAAAGAAATATTCCGCGAGGAGAATTTCTGCTTGGATAAGTTGCAAGCGGATGAACAAATTGCCGTTACCGAGCGCCTGCGTAAGAGAGAGTTGAGCTCTGTTCAAAAACCTTGGTTCCATTTCCCTAAATGTATCTCTATTTAAAATCCTGAGAGCCCATAAAAAGATGCTGTTTAAAAGAGCAGGATGTGGGTACGACGGGTTTGCTTGGGGGAGAGCCAATACGCCGAGAAATCTTTGAATATCCAGTGCGAAACTCAGTTGCGTAGCGTGTCGCATCACCACATTGACTCTGATAACAATGTTAGTCGATGTAGTTGGCATGGAACCCTAAACGAACAGTGTATGTGTCGTTTTGGGGTCGACTTGTACGGGACCCGCGGAAGGCTGCGTGCAATATTGCAGAGCGTCAATGAGACCCTTCATTTGCATGCTATCACCACATCCTGAGTCATGAAGGATGGTATGTGAGAGAAGAAAAGGTTGAAGTAGTAGTAGTAACTCACCACTGGCGCTGTGTGCGTTATGAGACACGTGAGGGACCGTTAATCTTACAATGCTAGAACCGCCCATTGGGTTTTGAAGTTCCCGGAGATGGCCTTCAAGGAGTGTTATCTCTTCTTCAAGTATTTCAGTTGTGACTCGACCACGGTCGGTGTATTCGCAATCGGCGGGACGGTTCGCCCTGGCGCATTGTGCACAAACAGGTCGTGTTCCATCACATCTCTACCAGGAATAGATGTTGTCATACACATTGCTCTGCATATGTGGTTACTCATGGACGTACAATTTTTCTCCTTCTGAATCCCGATGAGTATTCGAATATATGGAAGAAAGGAACGAAATACCTGCATGTCAAGCACGCCTTTCCTAATGGTAGCGGTGTGTTGCGATTCACTTGGAGTTGATCAGACATTTCTGGATTCCAAATGTTGAGGAAAAAATGCATGACTGTCGTCATTTATACACTGTACTCAATCATACTCGACGAATGAACTTACAGCATCAGCTTCGAGCACTGTATGAGCTAACTGGACTGGTTTGAATGATATCAGGCGTACCTTACACCACGCGGTACTTGGCGCATTCACAAAATTCACATAAAATGGTGCTTGTCATAGGACGCACGGAGTAAACGGCAACTGAGTTTAACCTGACATGATCGATTGGACATGTATGATGCTGCGGTTCGATCACGAAGTCCGGACTTCGATTGTCGCCGATCCCACCTTGCTCTACAGTAAGCATGTTCGGCGGGGACACCAGCGCTATCTCCAATTCGTCAATAAGGGCATCTTCCAAATGTCACCTGAGGGGGACGATCCGATGTTCTTCTCTAGTTTTGGATAAATTCTTGGATTTGTTGATCGAGAGCACCGCAGGCGGAATACCAAGTAAGACAGATTGGCGCCATCCTCCAAGGTGAGTCTAGAGTCGCCCAGGGCCGCAAATCACGGCGCATCTGATAGGCGTATTGCATGTTTTCCACGATGGTGACCACATCAAACCATGTGTGCAGCAATCTCGAGGCCGCTCTTGTTGGTGCCAATACAAGTCAAAACGACGCATAGTAATCATCTGCGCATCAAAAGGGTGTTACCGATGTGTATCCGGAATCCTTGAATCAGTCATTCAGTAAACGCCGCATCACTTGACAAAGAAAGAATTGGCGCACGATCCTCTATCTTCCTTAATTGCACCACACGTGCGCTCTGTTCTGAATGACTCAGAAAGAGGATTCCGACCAAGTGCCCCTTCTCTGGTCATAAAATGCACTCCGTGACAAGCGACTGCCAAGTTAGGGTGCCATGGAGACTGAGCCCAGTATTTCCTAAGCCACTAGATATATATCGCCACCATGTGCAAGTATCTCACCTAGAAACTCAATGACCGCTGAACTGAACAGATTGTGCCCCAGAAATCAACTGCGCTACCCTGAAATGGAACAAAAACCTAAAAAAATGATTGTTTGATTAAAATATGACATATTCGAGTAGTGTTCCGCATACAAGAAAGTTTCAGGATCGCGCAGCTATGATACACGATTGACACAGCTTCTGTTTGTATTCTTCATTCGGGGAGATGTTGTGGTGAATAAAGGAAGATGAACGATCACATGACCGTTACGGTCACTCGCATTCTGATCGCCATTCTGTCAATGATGAAAATGACAATGATCCCAACAGATTTTTTACCAAAAAAGTCTCCGGAATGTGAAGACTCCTATTAATCAACGTGTGATATAACGAGGAGTTGCAATAAAGATGTGATATCGTCTGTAGCTGGAGTTCGCGGCGCGGTACGACCTCACATGCACTGTCGAACATTGCTTCGACAACACCAGATTCCGTGATCAATGGAGAAGATACGCATACAGCTTTCTAAAATCACATGTCAGCAAACAGATCAGGGCGGGGCTGATCAAATGTTGTTAAAGTTGTGATGGGACCGAAAGAGATCACATTGGCATAAAGCCCCATTCGAAATTGCTGAAGTCGTAGCGATGCTTATCGACAGAGGGAACTGCTTAAATGAGCACTTCGGCAGTGCTCAATGCCAGATGCTATTAACCAGGTGTGTAGCGTTATGATCTAATGAGATTAGCAAAATGCAACACATATTACAAAACCATGAAAGGTACAGAAAATCAATGATCGCCGATGACGTTGCGTCACGAACTCTATCGTCTGTCGGTCTTTCCGCCTTTCCGTTTGCCAGCGAATAGGTGCTTTGGCTGAAATATACAACAAGTCAGCCGTCGTATGGAACAAGTCAGCCACAGTGGAGCGTACCATTTTGGTTTTGATCGCCCGATCGCCTTCGCCAGCCTTCGCGTGATAATTCCGCTCTCGCTGTCCAAGGTTGCGTAGTTTGATGGCCTTCGAGGCTTGCTAAAGGTTCATGAAAAATATGACCATCAGAAGATGAAGAGATTGAAGAATAGACGGTACGTACCGTGCCGTCCCGCATACCCGCGAGCTGCCGGTTCGATCGTGGTTCTCTCTTGCCAGATTTCGCAACCACAGCACCAGAATTCGCCTTGCCACGCTTTTTAGGTGTTGTTTCATCATCGTCGACGTCCATCCATCCATCCTCGCCTTCCGCACCATCTCCACCACCACCTTCCACATCGACATCCATGGTATCGTCACGTTTGCGTTTGCGTTCGATCCCGCGAGCTTTGGCGATCAACTGCGCACGTTCCTGTATTCGGCTCGGATCAATGCCGGCCTTCGTGAGAGTCGTCGTAAACTCTGATAGCGTGCGTAAACCAGCCGTGCGCGGTAGTTGTGGTCGATTCTTCATCTGTTTCTTTATTGCTTGCGAGGCGAGACGGTGCTCCTTGGACGTTTCGAGTGCAGCAGCTTCACGTTCGTCATCAGAATCAAACTGGGCAGAAAATCGTAAGTCGGTATAATGTGAAATGACGTCGATACGCACGATATCTTCGTCACTATCATAAAACCCTTCGGCTTCAAGTTTCTCCTCCTCACGTTCCAGAGCCTCAAGCTTCTCCTGAATGTCCGGGTCGATGAAGTCTGCAACATTGTGACCCTCCATGATCTCAGGCATGATGTCACTCTTCCATTCATCATTCGCGAGGAAGTAGTTCTCTGCAAACCATCGTTATCGTACCCATATATTAAGATAAAATGAATATACTCACTCTTCATGTTGATGTTGTACACACCAGGTCCGCCCTCATCGAGTTCGATGTCCTTTTCAAGGCGCGGTCGTTCTGGATCATTCATGTCGTATTTCTTCTTCTCCTTAACGGCGTCCGGGATGAATGGTTTGCGCTCGACCTCGTCCCTTGGTTTTGGTACGGCGACATGAATTCTGTTCGCGACAGCGTTTATGCGGCTGCCTTTGACCTTTGCCTCAACGCGATGAGCGAGTAAAGCATCGCATGCGGCGGTCTTGAGTGCCGTAACGCCTTCATCGGAATGGCATGATACTTGAACGCATGACACGCCCTCGGTGGAGATGATCTCGTCCACAAGTGCACGAGTGTCGGGATGGAGGTCTTCGAGGCGCATGACGTCGATTTTGTTGATCACGAGCATAGTCGGCTTTCCAGCAAAGAGGGGCTTGATCGAGTGGAAGAGTTTGCACTGGGCCTCTACGCTGTACCCACACTGTTCGCTCAGGTCCATGAAATAGAGGATGCACGACTTGAGATGCGCGAGCGCTGTTATACTCTGCATCTCAATTGTATTCATGTCCTCAAGGGGGTGATCGAGGATTCCCGGTGTGTCGACGACCTGCCAGCGGAGGTATTTGTAGTCGAGATGTCCCACAAAAAGTGATTTTGTAGTGAAAGCGTAGGGTTGAACGTCAACATCAGCGCGGGTGACTTTGTTGACGAATGATGATTTTCCGACGTTGGGGTAACCACAAATGAGCAAAGTGCGAGTGTTGGGGTCGATAGTGGGGAGACGAGCAATGTGTTGTCGGACTTGTTCAAGGTATGCAAGAGGGTCCTTCTGACGGCGCATGATTGTAGCCATACTATGGGAAAATTGGTGAATGATTGAGGTGGCGGACAATGGATGGTGGTAAGGAGGCAAAAACCACTGGAAAATGGACTTACCGACCAAGAGCAGCTCTCTTCAACTGCTTGCATCGATATAAACTATCTCCGAATTTCAGAAGTCGGACATAATCCTTCGCAACCTGGTCGATGAGATGACGAGCCGTCCGTAGTTGACCAAGCGCAAGTTTGTAGTGATTTTTGTCGTATAGGACATTCATGAGAGATGCTAAAAACGGGTGTAGATCCTATCGTAGACCATGAATTAGCACAAAAAATGTTGAGAACGTTCGACGCACATCTAGGACAGGAAATTCTGTGAGAATGGCGCTGAGTTTTTCCTCGAATGCATCCTGTGTAAACTTGACCTTGCGCATGTAGAAATTTCGTATTCGACTAATTTTGAAGTTTTTGTGAATAACCTAGTGAATACAACGTCGTAATGGTTCCCCGACAGCAAAACAGAGAGGAGAAGCTCACAGTGGGTGTTTTGCGCTGGGTTTTCGAGAGAACGATATCGAGGAAGTCCGTCGCCGTTGGGACTGGCGCAATAGCCTTGAAACCTTTTGTAGACGACATCTTCTGTCAAGCTTTGCTGGAAGATGTGGTGTGTGTTTGAGAGGCTATGAAAAAGTTTCTGAGAGTTTTTCGGCAACAACCGAATGTGTCACAACGTGACCAGTGACCATTTTCAACACCCGAATCTTTTCGATCGTGTCAACTTGTGCGTGGAATTCTGTTCGACCTCTGGCGATAGTTTCCTGACGAGAAAGGCTCTTACACCGACAATCAACTCCGGCATGACTCTCGTGACTTCAAATTTCTACATCTAATATAACATGAACACCCGTCACCCCTACGTGGTCATGGATCATGGTCCACTGGCAAATCTTTGGCCACCATTTTCAGACCGCCTTCTGACGACATTGCATCTTTTGATCCTAGCATTCAATGGTAGCTCCTAAACTAGAAGCAGATTTTTCCAGCATTTTATTTTACGCTCCTTATCACATCTCCCCACCAGTTAATTTTGGATGACTCACACCGGAGCACCGAGTGACGACATCGCGATCACGGCGTTGCGTCAGACGTCAATATGAAAACATTCGCGATGCGTCGTGTTCAACTTGACGTGAGCCCCACTGGTTTTCTGCGGTGACGTCACCAGGGAGGGGCGAACACTGACAATAAAATGCCTCGACGTAGTCTGCAGGAGGCAGATCGCAAACCTCCACCCGCTCTCCTAAATACAACCCACACAAACGGTACGCTTTAACTCTTTCTCGTTGCGTAACAGTTTCTAATCGATCTGTACAGGAAGTTAGGCCATGCCATTGTTCAAAGATAGACCTGCTGCCACGGACGAACCGGTCGACGCAGAACCGCCAACTCGCAAACGCAGCATTTTCAATCGCACCCGCTCACCGCCAGTTGATCAGAATGTGGATTCAACTGTTGATAACCCGAACTCCTCCCGCAGGGGAATCTTTACCCGTGAAAGGACTCCACCCTTGGAGTCTACCGCCGACAACCGCGACAACCGCACCAATCGTGGCGGATTTTTCAATCGAAGAGGCTCCTCGAGCGATTCTGGAAGTGGTCGCAACGGCCGTTTTGCGAAAGATCCGTCCATAGTGAACGCCCGCCAGAAAATGGCCGACGCGGAACAAGCAGAGCGGGACGCTGATCGCGCTCTCATTCAAGCACGTGCAGCTGTAAAGGAGGCACGTCAACACGTGAAGAATCTGGAGCGCGAGGCTGAGAATGAGTACGTCGTCCATACTGTCCCAGTACCCACACCAGCCAACCACATTCGTGACACAGAGCCGCTCGAGCGAAGGCGAAGCAAGCTGAAGTCAAAGGCCTCAGAAACTCCTCGAAGCATCTCGGAAGACACGATAAACATTGATCTGCTTTGACATGTGTCATATTCCGATTTCGCCTTTGAGATCTCATGCTTCATGTTTGATGTATACACGCCTATGCGTCTTTCTTGGTTTCCGTACCGCGATGATTCTGTATTACACCTGATGCCTTCATGCTATTGCTCCACCGTATGACTTGTACCATATATCCATTGTTTTGATCGATGTTCGGGTATGCATTTGGGTTTGCACTAAATTTACGATCGGGCGGTCCCGATCCCCTACATTCATCAACACACAATAATCAATTTCATTCTATTGATTCATGCTCTCCGGTTGGCCTTGATCTCGACAAGATAGCTGACACAGCATAAAGAAACACGACACATTTAACCCGAGGCGGAGATCCAGCCTGAGAAGACATGATCGCAGAACTCTCTGGAGATTACAGCCATCATTAACGATCAGAAACTCTACTCCCGTCACGCCACAGATTCATGAAATTTCTAGTTTCTATGATTAGCGATTGGGAATCTATGATTGGAACCTTCGAAGGATCTCATCAGATTGATCAGCGTACAGCAAGGTGGTCAGAGTCGCACTGTGTGTTTACTTCCTCGCTTGATTCGCCGCATACCTAGTATCTGAACGATTCTTGAACATAGAAATACTTCGCCCAGACAAGGTAAAACACCTGATTGAGTTCATGCGACTGCATATCAGCCAGCGTTCCGAATGTCGAATATATTCGGTAACTCCGGCGTTCGCTCAACTACAGCAAGAATTACCGTAATTTGTTTGTCAAAATTCAAAATCGTAACTTCTGCACAGTTGACAACATTCCAACACCTTCAAGGAATGTCTGGTGCATTTTTACGTTTCAATACGCGGGTCTCGTACAGTACGGTGCGCATTCGTTTCTCAATCGACGTATGTCCGTGATTGTAGGATTTTACTTCCAGCTCCTTTCTCGATGTTCTCGCTGGCCGAGGAACGCGCAAATTTCGAAGGCGCGGATTCTTGCGTACGTGTCTTAGATCCAGAGGCTGTCACACAGAAACAGCGTTTTCGGTGAATTCCTGTCGCTTGAACCGCCAAAACAATCACGGCCTGGAACCAGCTCGGAAATTCAATAAAGGAACAGTGATTGTCCCCTTAATTACGGACACTTAATGTCGGTCACCTCTATTAGCACAGATGGGAAGCTTCGAACCATGAAAGGAGTTGCAAGGGGGGAATCTTTTCTGCTTAAATGTCTTCTCGTCGGCTCAGACAGACGGATTTGGTTTCTCCAACTCCACAAGCCGCCAATCATTACGCACCTCATGTATTCTACCTTCAGATTATCCCAGTCCCACAGGAAGGACATAATGCACGACCAGAGAAAATCGCCGCCCATCAAGTGTCTCGGGTGCGGGTTTGTCAACGGACAAGTTTTTTCTCAGCGATCGTCAACGGCATGTCCGGAAGTCCGAGCCCCAAAGACGATTTGCCCACGCGATGACCCTAATCGCATCCACAGCCATTCCATCAATCCCCTTCGTGGCGTTGGTAACCAATCGATGGGATAGTCTTCGAATGGGTACACGAGGATATCCAATGGTGTCCATTCCTTCTCCCGGCAACACCGATGGGCGCGCAGCTGAAGGAGGGAAATATGACATATTCCCATGGTTGTCGAGATGATTTCGTTCCTCATTACCATTTCTAATTCTATCCCCTGTTTGAGTCGTTGTTTCTGATAGAAATTGGAAAATATCGGGTGTGTAGAAGCGGTATGCGCTCCGTTGTCGGTCTCCTCGGGAGAGGTGCAAAATGAACGGAGAAAAATAATGGTGTATTATCCGAACCATTCACTTGCGATTCCAATGAGACTCGTTTCATCCCAGTAAATTTTTGACCCTTGCAACCAATGTGGACCATCTAACAGAATGTATTCCATACTACGATCTAAATTATTGGAGTGTCGTTGCTTGAAATGGCAAAGTCGTGGACTAAGCAAAGCATTTTGAATATTCCTCTCCTGCAGCCGGGACCAACGCGTTGTCCGACAAATCTAATTGTGAGCTCAAAGACCCATTGGTAGGTAAATGATGTGAAGAGGCGGAGTTTGTATGTGTCATGGCGAAGTCCCAATGTACAGGCTCGAGAGGATAGCATGGTGTGTTCGTTGGTTGTTGATGAAATGAGTGGGGTTTTTCGACACAGTTAGATGGAAAATTCACAAGCGAAAGAAAGGATGGGTTGGTCTCAAAGGAACATTCTTCCCACGTCGGAGTTGGGGTCCACATGTTTGACCAATTTGACTGCGTTATTGTAGCGAAAGTCATAGACGTAGCGGTATCAGGAAAGGTTATATGACCCTGATATGGGGTGAACGATGGTGCAATTGCCATGGCTTCACCTGTAGCGCATTCGTTTTGTGGGAACTTGAACTCGAGATGGGTTGAGTATTGATCATTCGATTGGATGGCATTGTGAGAATTAGCTGGAAATCGTGGGGTCAAGATGAGATGGTAAATAAACGCAAAAGGCTCTTACAGCCATCCGATCCGCACGATAAGGCCAATTCTGGCGTTCTGCTATAGTTCGCGTGTCGTGGTGATTCCGAGTTGACATAATCGTGATCGCCTGTCTGACCATATGACGCACAGGTACCGCTGGCGGATGGGTCAAGGTCATCTGCGTCACAACTAGTGATTCGATTTGACGTTAGGGACTTTTGGGAAGGAATAAGACGACGGACATGTAGTGAGGTCTCCCATCGACCAGTGGCTCTGTCACTGGAGGAATCCGAAATTTCGTGGACTCGAGCAACTCGGGGGGGATGCCTAAAGCCATGATGTCCAGACGACTCCTCGGATGTTTGAGTATTCCCAACCTAACATCATCTTGCCTGTAGTACGCTATGAGATGATGCTCTGATCCTTCGATGTTAACTGTGATTGTCTGCGAGCGATGCATGAGTAAGTGTGAAGTAAAGTCAGAAATAAGTAAAATACCTTCTTGATTAGCCCGCTTGGTTTGAACCGTCCACGATCGTCTGCTAGACATCCCACGAGAGCCCGTTCGAACTTTTTATCAGCCTGCTCTGCTGATGTTAGATTATTGGGGTTTATTCGTCTGCGACTTCGATGAGTCTCAGATGAAAGATGGCTAGATCGCCCGAGTCCTCGCTCGGTGACTTCCCGGTAAACCTGAAATCAATAATGTTAAAAACCAAGTGCGGTTTTCGAAACGACACTGTATTTACCAAGAAATTTCCTACGATCCTCGAAGCTGACCAAGACAGTCCCTCAGTCCACCGCTTGATCCCGCTCTCCTCCTTACTAAAGATAAAGACTGAACCACTCTTGATCATTGCTCGTCGCTCTAGATCATTCAAACGTCGGGTGATACGAGGGATGACGCCTTGTCTCGCAGCTTGGATCAACCTTAGCGCGTCACCTGTCGTCTCGACAAATCCATAAAATGGCTCGGCGTCGGGAATGGGAAGTCGGGTGGTTAGCGCCATACAGAAAATCGAGTGAAAAGGTAGGAGCGAATGCAGTTGAAAGTCGAGTTAGAGTAGATGTACTATCCAAAACTGCGACGTGTCGGATTATATCTTTACATCTTCTCACTCCCGACAGATGTTCGTACAAGTGTCACAGTCAGAAGCCGTCAGTGCGGAAGAGAACGATCAGCCTAGAATTCCATAATAAGCGTGCGATGCTGTCTCATGTGGCGGGAGAAATTATTTGTTGCCAGTTCTCGTCCCGAACCCAAACATAATTCTGCTCCTCGCAGTGTGAACGCACACTAAAAGTTGAAGTCGCCTTCGTTTTAGCTTGTTCGCATTTCTGAAAACCACTAGTGTCAACGAAACGGTTAAAGCATGTTTATGGAAGCCGAGGGGATGCATTTCAGTCCAATTGTCCCAAAACTACAGCTCAATCCAGATGTTTCGATTGCCAACAACTGACAGGGACAAGAATACCCTGCCTTGCGAGATACCGCTGCGTACGGAGGAAAATAGCGTAATGGTTTCGACTTTTCGATTTACTGGGAGACATGTCGGCTGATCGGTCCATAAATGGTCATGAGGGAAGTTCCGACGTAATAAGCGCAGCTTGGAGCGAGAGCATCAGACGAAAGCTTACGTCGCCGGAAACGACCACACCACGGACGCTTCTCCATCGTGGCGTTAACTTCTACGGAGTTCACACAGAGTTTCCCTGCCACTCTGTTGCTGCATTCGGAACACAATCCCGCGACTGATTCGCAGGGTTGTCTTCCACTCCGTTGCCTGATGGTCCTATTCATGCATTGAGACCTTTGGCGACAAAAATACTACAGGTCTCAGGAACTATGGCCGGTCATGGCTAACTGGAAAGGAACTAGATTTTTGAGTCAGAAAAAATTCGAATATGGTGGAAAGCAGACCTTCAGCTCGAAACACTACACAATTTCGAGATTTATCAGCCATAATCTAGTCAGAGGTCCCTGAAACGCTCGCATGCGAGATAACGATAGTGGCCTTGGTTATATTTTGCCTATTTGCCAATATCGGCTTTCCAGAAGTAGATGTAATCGGAATAACATCTTGGCCAATGAACCAGATCGTCGACGTATTCAAGTTTTCTGACCCAATTATTAAAGTAAGCGATCCAGTCAGCTCTGTTCTTAATTTAAGTTAGATTCAAGCGTCATTCCCGAGGTAGAGAAGTTTCTAGAGTTGAAAAGCGTCGTGGCGATACAGGACGGCCACAAGTCAGACATTACCACAAGCCGCGGGTGCAACACCTGCTTCTCATTTCGCGGCATGGTACTTGGATTTGCAGCCCTTTTGCACTTTCGCCTTCCTAGATAGAATTTGCACGGTCTCCAACTTGATCCGTGTAACATAATGTAACCAGACATTCTGAGATACAGAACTTGAGCCACGGTTCTGTGTCGGTTCCAGATTCGCCCATTAGATTGCAATCAAAAAGTGTTACAGTCGAAAAGCAAAAGTGACGAGCTGTCAGACGTGAGGCTAAGTCCGCTCTTATCTTATCGCCGATGTTGTGCCTTGTGTTTATGTTTCCACGGACTGTTTGTCTCCGCCTGACGACTGGACTGGGCGGGATCTTCCTGAATGCAATTGGATTACGGCCCTGACTTGACCGCAGGGTATTTTCAAAATTTCAACTCGCATGACCGGCGTCAGATGCGCTTAAGACTAAAATCCGAGTCGGACGGCTCTAGGTCTTGTTTGAATTTGGGCATCGACACATCTTAGTTGCGAAGTTGGATCCAATGGTGAGTTGGTGACTTGGAGTACATGCTCTGTAGTGCTTCCATCTTCTACGCTAACTAATCAAGGTGTGCGGATGTCGTGATACCACCCAGGTGAATCGTTGAAACTGACAGACCGAGCTATCACTTTGAAAGTGCATGTTCCACACTGTCCTACTAAGCGAATGTAAGTTACGGTAAATGTCTTTGTCCGATGTCACATTTATTACGGTGTCCAATATGCAATCGTAGAAATATAATATATGCACTGAAAATGAAAATTTGATGTCACATTCTGGAAGGAATGCACGCTCGCTCGCTCAGTACGAGAAAATCATGAGCCATGGGTTGAGGATGATCTTTAAAGCTGCGTGAGCGATTAATAGTACCGAACAGGAACATCGGTACGCACTGGGTAGAGTATATGACAACCTACCACAACCCCAAGAGGGAAAATCACGGCCCATTGTACGCCATCAATGCGCCACCCAGTCGGCACGAGACTGGTGCTTAGTATCACCATAAGTGCAATGATCAGCGTGCTCACAAAGAGGGAGAGCCAGAAACGCTTGAGTATCCTAGGACACTCCAGAAAGAAATTACTGAGCTCGACTTCCTTTTTCGTTGCGCTCCAGGAAATGTTGTAAGAGAAGAGATGTGCAAGCAAGGCCTGTGACAGATGGACGGATAATCCGCCGAAGAAGAAGAAGCTGAAGTGACGTGCGGCGCCGCCAAGCAAAGTTAGCATGTATGGAGGGTATAATGGGGAAGGAAACATACAAGAACGGAATCCAAGTGACGTTTTCGACGAAAGCTTCGACGAGCGAACATGTGCCGAGCCGATATTCCAGAAGGGTGAAACCAATATTACCTGCACCAGCAAAAACGACCGTACACGCAAGCCAGATCTCAAAACTATGCATGTAGCATCCGTCAATTGACAATTGGAAGCCGACTATGAGGTAGTTGAGGAGCGATAGTGTGACCGCTGCAGCGATGCCGTAGTATGAAAACATGTCTTGTGGGACATATATATTCGTAAGTGGTCTTTAAACCTGCAAAGTGAAACGAACGTACAGGAAAGCATGCTTATCTTATAATGAATCGGCGCGTTCAACCAAATAAACGTATCAAGTTGCTTGTTGATCGGCCCCTTCCGCCACCACTGGATCAAAGGATTAAACAAGAGCTCGTTACACCCGTATGCATACTTCTGCCATCTGTTGAGTTCATCGTCGCAGGTCAGACTGACACCTTCTTTGAAGTCTCCCTTGCTGTAGCTGGCCCATCGGATAGTGAATCCTTTGAGCTGTAATCGCAGTGCCATATCGAAGTCCTCGCTAACATTCGTCTCGGACCAGATCTTCTTGATTTTGACTGAAGCATCGACGAAAGCCGCATCTTGGAGAGCCGACAAACGCATGAATGCATTGTGACCGACGAAAGGAGCAACGTCCCCGTTCGCACATGTCATAGATATGCACCTATTGATCCGCCGAGTGAAATACGCGATTCCGTTCTCAAAATAGTGATGCACGACTTGCATGACGTCGGACTCGTGTTGGATTATGGCAACTTCCTGGAACTCCGTGAGCTCACGCGCGGCGTCACGGAAGTAATCCTGAAGATAGAATTTTCAAGGAAAATTCTCATGATGACGGGATTACGCATACCTCCGGCACAACCGTGTCTGAATCGACAATCAGTATTATTTCCCCAATGCGAATAGCCTTTGCATTGGATGCCCATGGCTTGAAGCGGTTACCGGTCTTAGCGAATGTCTCTTCAACTGCCATTTCAAGTGCAGTTTCTTCCAATTTGTCATCTGGATCTTCAGGTTGTCGACCTTCTCGTTTCTCAGCGTCCTCGAGGCGCTTCATGCACTTTTCCATCTTCAAGCTCAAGTCAGTCCGTAATTCAGGTTGCTGGCCTTCTTGAAACGGCCCGCACGCTTAAAACCATCCGATTCGTGGCTGTGGGGTGGGCGAGCAACCCAACCGATGCCATGATTCGCGTAAAACTCAACTCGTGCGTCCCATTCTGGTTGTGGGAGCGAATGCAACCATCATCGTTGACGAAGATGCTGGAGGTTCCGCCCTGACGGGCGTAAGTTTTCATCGCTTTCTTGAGCGAGTCGACAGATGGTGCGCTTCATAAGATTTGTTGTCAGACGCATAAATGAATGCATTACGTAAAGGTGAGAGAAAATATTCAAATGCTGTCACCCGACTTGCCAAATTTGGAGACGGCACGAGAGTTCGGACATGGTGATCGACAATGTCAAAGGCATGTCGATCATTCATGGCCGAGGAACATAACGATTGAGGCGTACGGCAATGAACGGAGTTGGGTGATAACGAGAACGAAAATGAAAACGAAAACGTTAACAACGTGAATGAGAAATAAGACGCACATGGTCTGCTGAAGGTACTCTTTGTAAACTGGTCGCTGGATGGTGACATGCGGATGCTTATTGTCGCCTTCTTTGTTCGGCTTCGGTTTGACGCCTGAGTAGTACTTTGAGTTCTCGTGATACTGAGCGACAGGGCCGATGCTACATATTATACACCAAGTGGCATACTAGTAGACAGATGGTCGGGCATGAGACTCACACGAAGGACGGTTCATAACGATCTGAAGGGAGAAGAACTAGAGTGCTGTCAGTTAAGTGACGTGAACCAAGGCGGTGTGAAACACGTACCAGAGTTACACAGAAAAGAAACGGAGCGAACCCGAGTAACGCGCAACGTTCAGTCGAATGGTCAAGGAGATACTCTTGCGTACGAATGTTGAAGCCACTGCCATGAAGTCTGTCGCCGCAGTGATTAGTTATGGATGATGAAGGGCATAAACATGGTCCTACATATGGAAAGAGCGCCGCGTAAACTGCCGTATATCCTTACGGGCCAAGGATCAACTCCCTGATCCTCCGCATCCTGATCTTCAGAGTTGCCTGTCTCCGTCATCGTTAACCGCCGCCCAAGCCTCCATTTCTTCTTTTCGTGCGCTCCTGGGTGCTTCTCAGAGTTTGAAGCTATTACCAGCAGGTATGCCGACAGGAAGCTGAGCGAGTGGTCCGTTCGCGCTGGGTACTGAGCCAATGCCACCACCAGTAATTGTGCTATTTGTGACAGATAGGAGTGAGCAGGATCTCCAAATGAGCTTGATGAACTTGTCTTCGAGGTCCGACATGTCGGTAAGATCAAGTCGAGGCTGTCTGACCAAACACGAGTACCAACTCGTCGCGCTAAATTCCCATGTCGCGAATTAATCGTTGATCTCTGGTGTCCAGGTAGATTTTGACATACAATAAAGCTGCACACTGCTCCATGTCAGCACGAAGTAAGTGCATAATTGTGTCCAGAACCTGGATGCGGGTGTCGATGTCAACGTAGACTGCAATGTCGTCGTCCTTTCTAAGGATGTAATCTCAAGTTAAATAAATACAAAACATTGATGGGGTAATACTCACAGCAATGCATGCGCAGCGTGACCTGCAGCGCTTCTCACTTTCACCGCAATCAGAGGGTTTAAGATCTTCACTAGGTCTTTGAACTGTTCCAAATGATGAATTTTGTAGGGGAAAACCCCGAAATGGACCAGTCTCAACTCGAAGGCAGACGCCAGCAGCAACGTTCTCCTCTGAAGGTTTAAACCAAACGTCTCATTGAGTTTGCTTGAAGACGTGATGAAGGATTGCATGGTAGGCGTCGTAATCCATTATCCATGGTAGAAAGTTCCGCGTGTTTGAGATATCTAACGGTGGATTACGAAAAACAATGAAAGGATTCAAATGGTGGAAGTTCTGTTGGAGCACAACGAGTGGATTCTAGCATAGGCGGTGGGTCGGTGGGTCGATTCTGATGACTGAGAGCGTTTCAGCTCAGGTGAATCTAAACCATGTGTAAAGATCTGGTAGGCCACAGATTGAAGCTTCTGAGCACCTGAGCTGAGAAATAAACACAGAATCTGCCATCCTGCTCAAGTCCATCCGTCTCTGTCTCATGTCAGTCCGCGCTTCACGTTCTGCCTCCCTCTGCTCTGAAGCCACTCAGCCAGTAGGTCGTCTAGAATTTGCTAGGGAGCCTGTTGCATGATGATAAGCTCTTTTTCCTCATACTGCATGTTGCAAAGAGTTATATTGGCTGAAATAAGTGTGGTTTACAAGAAGGAGCGACAAGGTTGATTTAGAGCCAAGTTGCGGCACCCAACAAAGCCCTTTTCGGACTCTCCGCAACAGCAATATACGCGGAGCTTTAAACTTCGGTAGCAGACATCAAACTCCGCCAACGGATGCCGAACGAAGGACTCCGTCAACTTCCTGTAATATACGCGGAGCTTTAAACTTCGGCAGCAGACATCAAACTCCGCCAATGGATGCCGAACGATCTACCATCCTCCATCGGCCACCGTTGGTATTCGACGTACTCCATCAACTTCCGTCAACCAATACTGTACCTCATAATGGAGCGTGACCAAGGATATATTATCAACAATTAATATCCTAATGATTCTGGCTAACGGGGAATTGACTGTTACGTCGGATTTAGTGGTCAATTTTCTAGAACACCTAGTGGTGGTTGCAGCTGGTATTTGACAACGTACATCGAACATCGCCATCTACCGTTGTTTTTCGCATTGAAAACCACCACGTCAAAGTAGTTAAAGAATTGAACATTTATAATAATAGTCATTCAACTGCCGTGACCTCCAACGACGACGAACCGTTGAATGCCGAACACCATCATATTATATTCCGACATTGTTCATCGTATGTCGTTCGCCGGTCGATGATAGCATTCGACGTAATTCGTCGAACTCCATCGCAAAATTAGCGAAAAAGGAGTGCCAGTACGCCGAATTCAATAGGATGTGGATTCACTTGAGATATGCAGCAAAAATTTGGATTCACTACGCGGGATCACGCCGGTCACCGCCAGTATCCGGGACCGGCTGGTGCCTGACGATGGCGGATGATGGTGGACGCCGTCGGTTGCCATCGTCTGCCACCGTACGACGTACTTCCACCCTCCGGGCATATAACTCTCAACTTCCATCGATCGATCCTGTACGTCCTAGGCCATGATTGATGGTATCTTGTCGATGAGTTTATCCAATTTGAACGCAGGCACGAATTGACTGAAACTTACATGAATCACCAAAAATAAACACCACTGCCGTACTTAGATTCCTCCATTAGACGAGGGATTTTAATGTCGATGATCTCCAGAAACGAGGAGACCACGGAATGCCGAGCAGCATCGTGAAACAACATTTTTCATAAATGGCTTTCCAGCTATTCATAAAAATCGACGGAATACATCAAACTCCGACACAAACTGGCGGAAATATGTCTCAGACTCACAGGACACCAATTTTATTTACAATCTGGAATCACTGGTAATTTGCAACAAAAGGGCGTGTTGGAACAAAATCTGCCCACGACCTTGGATCACGTTAGTCGCCAACGGCATTCGGAAAGGGCCGTTATCGGATGGTGGCGAATGATGGTGGACGATGGTGGACACCGTTGTATGCCAGTGCCATCGTCTGCCACCGTGCGACGTACTTCCAAGCTCCGTGCATATACCTCCGTTGCGCCTCTCTATTTGGCACAAGGGATTTGACGTTACAGTCATGTACCAATCTCCATCTCACCGCTCGACTCACTCACGCCCGAATGCTAGAGTACGATCCATTCCTTCTGCGGCCAATGGTCGTCAAACAACTCCTGTCATCCCACCAATGACGAGACCCAACGCCTCTTCTTCCTACCCATCCGGTCCAGTGCACTCTCCTGCGATCATCCAAGTCGATCGTGGAAACTATCAACGACCTTCCCCTGTTATCAGAGCGCCAGTCCTTCCTGCCGAAGAATATGTCACATTACCTGCGATTTCATCTCATCCCGTAACTTTTCAGCCTGGGGCTCCACCTCGCGAATTACATGACAATCAGCCATACATGTACCCGACCTCCCCACCGGTGCCCCAAAATGGTCCTCAAAGAACTCCTGTCATCCTACCAATGACGACCCCCAACGCCTCTTCTTCCTACCCATCCGGCCCAGTGCATTCTCCTGCGATCATCGAAGTCAACCGTGAAAACTATCGACAATCTTCCCCTGTTTTCAGAGTTCCAGTCCTTCCTGCCGAAGACTATGACACATTACCTGCGATTTCATCTCATCCTGTAACATTTCAGCCAGGGTCTCCACCTCGCGAACTACATGACAATCAGCCATACATGTACCCGACCTCCACACAGTTGCCTCAAAATGGGGCTACGTATGATTTTCCGTATGCTTCACCGCCAGTTTGGGGCACGCAACGAGAAGCTCAGACGGGCCCCGCCTACAATTCCTATATTCCGAGGCCACAGCCTCAGTCATACTATTATGTTCATTCGCAACCCGAGGTGGACCCCGTCATAGTTCCACCGCCCTATGTGCTGGAAGAACTTTCGAAAGGACCTTACCAGTCCAGAATAAGGTTCTTAACTGATAACTACGGGCTTCCAAAACCCCACCGCCCGAGCATCATTTGTAATTGTGCGGATCGAGTAGCGCGGTTGATCTATATCCATTGCCTGGTACACATCCCAGAGATGTACTTCAGTCGCGTGTTCAAGCTTTTCAATTGCCCTGCACGAACGGGCAGCTTTCTTCCAATCCCAAACGCAATGCAGGTAGACGGTCTGTCGTCCACTCTCAGCCCCGTCTATATTTTATTGGATGACTGGGATCCTTTCGTTGAAACTGTTTCCGGTGAATGGGAGGCGCTTAACATATTGTCTGGTCTTGAGATCGGGTATTATTCCAACTCTCAAAATTTTACAAACGACTGATTTGCATCTCAGGGCTATCCTCACACTACTTCAAATCGGAGGTGTTTCCGATAACATTGTCTCTCGCACCGCTGCCTTCCTCGCTCTCATTGCATCATTGTGGTCTGTAATATTCGGTTGCATCTACGTTGTGCGTTTCAAGACGATGAAAACCCGGGAGAAAGCTAAACGGTGGGCTAAAGCTCGTATTTATTCAACTCTCGTACCGCGAATCATATTGACCAGGTCGTTATAGCAAGTATATGCCACGAAAACCAATATATTTTGGAATGTGTGGGTAATGCTCGCATTGCCGGCTGTTTGGCTAGGATGGTATGCACCATTGTATCTCAATCTGAGGTGCATTCACTCATATTGTGCACTTAGGTCCATAACAGCGCTGTGTATTGCTGTTCTCAGTATGATGTGGAATACCACCAGCGGGAACGGTCCTGCTCCTGCTTTACCGCATTTGGAACTTGCCAGCTCAATCACTGTATCTGCGTTCTTTGCGCTGGGACTTGTTTATTTGGTATGTGTGGTGTGTACCTTCCAGTCATGGAGGGAAGATCACGTTTCGTGGTTCCAACTTTTTATGAATCCCCCGAAACCACCGTTGCCGATACACTACGCCCGAGCTGAACAGGCGAAGTACTAGACTGGCAGCCCTCCCTGGAAAGTTGATATATCAATTGACTGTAATTACAGTAAATGGCTGATATATCAGAGGCTGTAGTTACAGTACTGTAACTAGAGCGCTGGGATACATCCAGCTGGGCTCTGGGGTTGGGGTTGGCCTACTGGTACATTAGGGGCAAAAATTTGGCACCAGTAGCGGGGTTACAGGGATATTAGGATTAGGATCAGGATATAAAGCCATTGTGAGCATATATCCATGCGCTGTGATCAATTATGGCGATAAGGGATGTATCCGAGGACTGTAGAGCGCGGGGGGATATATCCAAGTGCTGTAGATGATGGTGCGGATGTATCCGAGGACTGTAGAGCGGGGGGATATATCCAAGTGCTGTGGGTGGTGTTGGGGATGTATCCAAGGACTGTGGAGCGCGTGGGGATATATCCAAGTGCTGTAGATGATGGTAGGATATATCCGAGGACTGTGGAGCGCGTGGGGATATATCCAAGTGCTGTAGATGATATATCGGAGGTACTGTCGTGGACTTGTCAACATTCGGTGTGTGGCATAACAGCCGCTGGGTCTGAATCGACGCTTAAGTAGTAGTATCTAACCAAAAAATAATATTTCTATCTAATTGGCTACCACAAGTACCCACTCAAGGACCGCATCACCGCTAAGCCCCGAGGACATATCCAATTTTCATTTCTTGAACCTACAAACAGATGTCAGGAAAATAAACGCGCAATTGCACAAAGCTCTGACCTCTTTTCGCGGCCCTCGACAAGGGAGTCATTCCTTGCGCGCTTACGGGTGGTCATAACCGGAACGGCGGCGGCGGCGGCAGCGGCGGACGCGCTTTTGCGAGTATTAATAAAACGAGGCGCTGCAACAAGTGGACGTCGTTGAACCACCACCTTAGATGGACCGGGTTTGGGGGTTGCTGGGTTGACGATGGTGTCAGTAGGAGCGTCACTGACAGCAGCCGAAGGGCCTTGCACAATGGAGAGAGGGAGCGGGTGCAGTATGGCAGGTGTTACCGCCGCGGATGTCGAGGCAAGAAGCGGCAGCGAATCTACCGTAGAAGTGGCAGGGGATGCAGGGGATATAGAGTCGGAAAAGACTGCGGGGACGAAAGAAAGACGTGCGGCGATATCTGGGCAGGTATCGTCGTCCTCTTTGTCGGCGTCGGGGTCAGCGTCGCGCTCATCATCCTCCGCAGCCTGAAAGGAGTCGACCGCATTGATTGGCGGGTGGTCGTTTGCGCCAGGATCTGTGTTATCGTGCACAATCTCAACGGGGTTGACTGTCTTCGTTGTCACGTCATCGTTTGTGCCAGAGTCCGCGTTATCGTGCACAATCTCAACGGGGTCGACTGTCTTCGTTGTCGCGTCGTCGTTTGTGCCAGAGTCCATATTGTCGTGCGCGGTCTCAACGGGGTCGACGGTCTTCATCTCTGCGTCGTCGCTTGTGCCAGGATCGGCGCTATTCTGGAAGGGGTCGACATCGTAGGTCGGCCCTTCATCGTCGTCGCGGGTATCGAACTTTGAGAGTCAAGGTCAGGGACGGGATCAAATCACTGAGTTGAGGAGGTGCTCACCTGGTCACTGTCGTCACTCTCCTTGCCACCATCCTCACCTTTTTCTTCCTCACTTCCATCGACCTCATTGGCACGAGGTTCGGCGTCACCATCCGCAGTATTCTGTGGTTTGCCTTCAATGAGTCCGGAGATCATCGGAACAAAGGTTTACATACATTTTCGATGTCCTCAGAAGGTTCAGCAGCACCGCGGCGAGACCTGCGCACTGGAGCGGTACCCTTTTCAGGTTTTTTCCTCGGCCTGCGTACCTTGGTTGAAGGACGCGAAAATAACGGTTCACCCAATATTGTCGAGTCACCTAACAGCGAATTCAGACGCATCCTGTTCGAGGCAATCCTGTCCAATCTGTCTTGCTCATACTCAGTGATCAACGGCCGGCGTGGGGCCGTAGACTTCGTTGCTGTTGCAATGCGAAGAGGTGAAGCGGGAGGAGGCACAACGGGTATATCTGGGTCGAGGACAACGCTCGGGTTGAGGACAACACTTGGGAGAGGTGACGCCGACCTAGAGAAGGCGACCAGGCTGGGATCATCAAGGGCTAACCCATCCGCAGCTCCAACGGTGGCCACTGGCGTAGTTGGCTTCCGATTCTTCGCTGCAAGACTGTCAGATAAAAGAGAATCAGAGTTGAAATAAATACACGTACGCAGTGACTGCACGAATCGTACGAATGGCTGGGCAATATCTAGGCCAAATCGAGGATTGGCACTGGCGAAGCTTTTCCCATCCTCCGTGCGACCAGTGTGGAGGCTAAGGGCCAATCAACACCGGCCAAATGGAAGAATACAATGGGTATTCACCTATAACATTGTACAAGGTTTCCCGCTCGAGGTTCAGGACCTGCACCAAGCACAAAGAAGTCGAATCCTGTGTTCGCGGACAGGTCGTTGAGGTACGGTTGGAGGAAGGGAGCAATCTGATCGATCGACCTAAAAACGGCAAGTCAGTTGTCGTCATACTGTATCTGGCAATCACGGTAACTTACTTCTGAATTTGGGCTTCTGTTCTCGCATCCGTTGTGCCAGATGCCTGTTCCTCTTCCCTCTTCTTCTTACGTGCCTTCTTCTCGTTCGCAACATTGAGCCGAACATCTTCTGGCGCTGCGTCCCATGCAAGCTTGGTTTTTGCTCGGATGATCTTTAGCCTTGCCTCTTTATCGCCTGACTCTTTCTGGTCATGAAGTGCTTTATCAACCTCTGGCTTCACCATGTCCTGGTAGTAGATCTTTTGAAATATCTCGGTGTCTTGCTGCAACCTCGTTTTCCCCTTTGATGCGGTGGCTTTCACAGGGTCCATGCTTTTCTTAGGGACATTCGGGCCGCCGTTATTCTTAAACCAGTTGAATAGTTGCTATACAAGGAAAAGGACTTCAAATTGGCATATGGAAAATAATTCAAGAACGGCCAAACTCACATCTTTCCGTGCTTGGAGTCGCTTGCCTTCCTCGGTCTCCTCATCAACTGGATCAGCGTCATCAGGTGCTTCCTCCGGCGCTGGCATTAACTCCGGCGCTGGTGCTTTCTTCTTCTTCTCATGCAGTGGTCCTTCGTAGGTATCACCAGGGAAGGCCAGGAACCACGCTTCATAAGTAGTAGTCAGGAAATCACTTTTTGTGCGCTCCTGGCGAGCCTTAATGAACGCAGGGAGTTTACCGAGCAGCCACTCAAGTTGCGCTTCATTGGCCCAACGCTGCGGCGGCATGTTTTTCCTCGAGGTGCGTGGAACAAAAGTTTGTGAAGGGTTTCACACGCTTGAGCGCATTTGGAAATCTTTTCAACCCGAGCTGGCCACGTTCACCACAACAATGGCTGGATTGGGACAATGTTGATCCGATCCATGTCGTACACGTCCTTCTTTGTTACCAACTCCCATCACAGGTTCGTTTTTGTCCCCTTATCATTCCCAAATCCCCTTTCTCATGCCCAAAGATAGCGACGCGATGGAAGGCATCTCTGCAACTGAGACTCCGAAAACCCCTCAATTTTCGACTCCGGACGATCAGTTCCACGTCGGTAAGCCATCCATCCACTTGTGCAATTGAGAGGCTCAGTATTATGTAGAAAACCCTTACCCTCTGAACCTTCCGGTGTGCACTCCAAGCTCTCAAGCCAGCCAATGGGCGAACACGGGTGGTGCAGACAATGCGGACAAATATAGTAAGCACTGTTACCCAGTCCGCCTTATGAGAGAGCTCATTGTTAGCACGACAGATCCGTTCTTTGCACCAAATCTGCCGGTCAACCCGTTCAGCTCCCCTGGGCGCCGCAATAAGCCGATCATCATTTCAAGCTCCCCGCTGCAACGCCCGATCGTCATTTCAAGCTCCCCGCCGCAACCTCCCATCGTCATTTCAAGCTCCCAACCACGCGAACTTGCTGGTGAAGCTGACCCCGAAGACGAGGAAGATGATGATGATGTACAATTCTACTATACTCCTTCCGGACGCACATTAAAGGGACCTTGGTACGCTGTCACCAAGGGAACTGAAACAGGTGTCTTCCGCGGCTGGTAAGATTGTCTATTTATTTTTAACAAACCGTGATTTGATACCGTCAACAGGGCCCTCACCACCACTTTCGTTACCGGAGTGGGGTCGGCTGCGTTCACGAGGCACGTGAAGGAGATTGACGCGTACAAAACGTATTTGAATGCGCTGGAGCGAAAGATCGTCAAAGTACTTTAGAACGTGTATTTAGCCACTACTATGAACGCCAGCCCAAGGTTTTAGCTGGAGCCATAAATTCTTGCGCCAAGTCAAATAAGTAATACACACACGGTGCCGAATTCCAACGCGCCGCCAATGCACGCACGTGGCGTGGCGGACCAAAAGATTCATGAATACCAGTCAATACACAAGCTATCGTGTAGAAGCAATGATGAGAAGTGATAGAAGCCAGTGGAGGGTGTATCATCTGATTTTATTGGCATTTGTCGACCGTCGGTTTTAGAACGGTGAGCAGATCTTTCCGGGTTCACGCCACAAATTGTCTAAATACGCTGATAAATATTATAGAGCAAGATCGCAGGCCACACAATTCAGCGTAACAGATATATTGGGTATTTGTACCATATAGAACAGTCCTGCATAGTTTTTGTAGCGAGATCTTGAAAAAAATATGTCGCTCAGTCTGGTGGTCTTAAAAGCGATGTTTGCTCTACACAAACCACCACCATCATGTTCCCCACATTTGTCGCAAGGCTCGCAATTTATGGTAACATTAAATATTACATTCATTAGCTACACTGACAGGTTTTGTAAAGATTCTACACCAAAATCTCGAACACATTCGAAGATAAGTCTCGTAGAGTTTGTCTACTGCACTTATGCGCCACCGCTCAACCCGACGAACCGACTTCTATCGCGGGCTGTACTGTTCAGGGCAACGCAAAATATCAGATCCCCACACTACACAGAAGAGTATTGCAAGGTTTCTGCAGCAAGATCTCGAGCCTGTCGTGCTGGTTGGTCTGGCGGTGCGCGAACAGTTGCCACACCACAATCACGGAACTCGATTTCCGCCGACATCAACCACATCATGGAATTCACTCAAACCTTTTGCATATGAAATTGACATATCCCCTGGAGCATTCCGTCATGCTTTCTGCTTTTAAAAATACATCAATCGATTCTATGGCTTCGTGGAAACTGCATACGAAGACCCCAGCAACCCGTCGATCTCAGGTCGCGACCATCAAGATTGCTCAGAACAGCAATCTAGTATGTACTTATAAGTTAATTCAAGCCCTCACTTCACATTCGCAGTCCGATGGGACGAGGGAACGGCGCATCAAAGTCCCATGGTCAGTCCACCCTTTTAAGCTTTCCCCTGTCGCATATCTCAATCCCCTTCTTTCGTTTCTCTCCCCTCTTTCACCATAATGTCCAGCAACAACCACCTCACCATTTCCTTGCAAAATCTGGGTCTTACCGCGGTCTCAAGTTCTATCACCTTGTAGACGTCCCGACCACCCACGACTCCTGTTTGAGGCTCCCGCATCGGTAAAGGTTCGACAGCCAACAACTATCAGCTTTCAACAGACTGCTGGTATCACCATCAGCGCAGACGTTGCCTTCTTCTTCAAGTCTCCGACTTACGAATGAAAAGGAATACCTGTTGGCTTGCCTTGGACGTCTGATTTCCACTTCGTTCGTCTGGATTCCGCCTCATTTTTGTCGTACACTTTTTATATGTCGTCTGAGTGAGTACTCCGACCATCAATATTGATGCACGACTCTCTTTGAATTACTTTCCCAGCCAATATTCTATCCTACTCTTGTGTGTGACAAAGATTGTCACATTGGTGACGTGGTTGGTGTTACGTCTCCGTTGTCAACCACAACCACAATACGCACCACAACAGCAACATCAACTATCCTGACAGCAACATGCGAGGCTTCATGCCACCTCTTCCTTGGGCCAGGATTCACCCTGTCAATCTCGAGAGGGATCGCGAGCGACTCGCAGCGCAGAGTCCAGTGGTTCAGCCGGCGGGATATTTTGAGAGAAGGAGATTTGTCGAGTTGACCATGGGGTGGTCGGGAGACGGACTTGGCGGTTACATAGAGCGCCATCTCGGCTTTCACGATGCGTTTCAGAGGACAGCAGCTTACAGGTTCGAAACCCGCGGTCTTGCGTATGGGATCGTCCAGGACACGGTGCGCAACCCTTTTTTTTTAGGGGCGGTGCTCTACTTACGCCAATGATTATCTCAAAAGATTACTGCACTCGAGCGTGCATGCGGGGTGGGCACGGTCACGTTTTTCATCAAAGGTGAACGGAACCCCGTCAACGTAGAGGACGGCACCGACGTGTACAACGTTGGCGACAATGTGGAGATGATGGTGTCCGACAACATCGAATGCAACGCCAACCTTGTCGGACCTCTAGCCAATATTCGCCGCATGTTCCATGAATCCATAGCCATCCCTTTCGTTGAGGATTGGGAGGCTCGCGCCCTGGAGAGTGGTCACTTCTCGACCAAAAACATCTTCCCAGAAGACCCTCCGGCACCGAGTCCTACGACTCCACGGACCCCTACACGTCGCTCCCAACCGGCCAGGCAAACTACTCCGCACACACCGACACGCACCTTGCAGTCGGTTACGAAGAACACACCGAAACACCCCTCGCAGTCGATTTCGAAGCCGCACACACCGTCATATTTCACCCGGCAGGCTCAGTCTGAGCAGCACGGCAACAACATGGTGGCGCTTCACACCCCTCCTCACGCTGTAACTATCAACACGACGCAAACTCTACGCTGGGCTCAGAGCGTCTCCGGCGCCGCTGGATCGTCCATGGCCACACCGAGTTCGGTATCTTCGGTGTCGTCAATGTCGACGCTTCGAAGAAACCCTGGCATCTATATCCCTTGTAGTGCAATTGACTTGCTAACGGATCTGAATTTCCGCGGCAGTGCTAATTTGGACAGGCTAAGGCAAATAATGTCGGGCTATCCGCAGGACGAGTGGTCTTTGTACATCGAGGCGAGCCTCGGGTTCCACGAGACGGATTCCGAGGAGCTCGTCAGACACCTCATCAACGACAACTGATTGTTTGGGTTCTGAAAACCTGACTTCCCACTGTCCTTACAGCGTAGTTTACTTGTGTGCGGCATCCTCATCATGTTTCGGCGGACGTTCCCGCCAAATATGATTTTTGTCCCGATGCGGCCTCTGGTTCAAAAACCTTGTTGTGGTCTGTGTGTACACACAACATTTCATGGAACGACCCAAACCACGCAAACGCAAAGGGAACAAACTCGTAGCCCCGATATACAAAGCTACACGACACAATGTGATGGACACCACCAGCAACGAACAGGTTACCTACCATACACACACCATCCTTGAAGAGACTGACCGAGGAACTTTCTCCGTACGCAACTGCCATTTTACACTCTTGGACGCAACGGAGGCGACGGAGGCGACGGAGGTGGTAGACCCCATTGAACAACCTTGGGACTTCAACGACCCAGTCCAGCCGCAGGATTATGAACAAA
>ML170182.1:9707-40013 GCA_004355085.1 Rickenella mellea
CACTCCGTGTTCGAGCGCTGCAGCCAAGTTCTCATGATATTGTGGTCTGAAGCACTGTACAACTTGGTGAGGCGGTTTCGGAGGTTGATCTATGATCGCTCAAGATCATACCAGAGTGCGTGGTCGGTCCCGCATCTCCTTCATTCGCTTATCCCTCTATGCAGTTCGACATATGAGGCCACCGAAACCTTCACTAAACGCTAAAGACTGGCCATTACCACCTCGACTCCGACTAACGAGTCTTATAGGTTCACGGAATGTGACCACGTACACCTTTCACAAACATGGTTCGACGCCCCAACTTCCCACTCTTCGCCAACCATTTTTTGGTTCAGTCATCGAACTACGTCTTGCATCCGTCATCCTTGAAAAATTGTGCGAGAATCTTTAACCGGGCCTTCGCTTCTTATTTTTTGCTGCCTCTCGTCACCGTTTAGTGGTGGTTTTCGCCGTCACCCTCGTCACCTTCATGGCCACCTTTTTGGGGTCGACATTGCAAAGGGCTTCTACCAAATTATGCACCGATATGATACTCAACATTCCCAATTTATCGCTTTACCACGGCGACAAGGACACAGGTCGCTGTATCTGTCAAATTGAAGTGACCTTTTCATCTTGGAACCAACACCACTTACTGCCTTCGCTATATCTTTCCTTGCCTTCGGATTAAACTTTAGATGTGTCAACCCGCCATTTGGTCCGTCTTTCCACCATTCTCCATTAACAACATCCTTCGATAGCCAAATTCTATAGCTATTCACCACCGAAACTTACAGCGGTACCTATAAAAAGGGCGACTCTCTGGAAATGTCTCGATCCCGTGACTCGGTCGATGATCAAACCTGTGACGACGTAGATATGGTGGTCTAGAACATCCTGTCCCCGTCGACCAGTGTTTCTCGGCGATGATTGACCGAAACGTCAAATATTCGGTTGCAACTTGGGACGACGGGAAGCTACTGACTGCAGACGGCGACTGGCCATACCCGTAATTTCAAACTCCTCAGTCGACGAAGCGTGCACGATCTTGCCTTGGACAACGTCGTTCACTAAGGGTAGGGACTCATCTCCTCTCGAATTCTTTTGTCAATTAATGAAATGGAAATCATTCAAGACAAGAAACCATCGAGCATCGTTCTGGTATACGATTTGGACTACGTGAAACCCAGAAATTTACACCACAATGCGTGGGCGGCATCCTCCCATGAAACATTGAGTGAGATTTCTCCGGCGTTCATCTCAAATACCTGCCTGTGATTATATTGCAGACGTCTAAGCACAAACGCTTCTTCGTGAGGGTTTGCAAGCGAGACCGGTTCATTCAATTGTTGCGTCCCAAAGGAGACATTTTTGCTCGCGATCGCAACAGGTTGGCAAACTGGCATGTGCCCAGCGTCAACTCAACTCAAAGACGCTAAATGTGCTGTGTCGCCGCCGATGCCCGACAATGTATCGAAAACAATGCAATAATGCTGTTCACACAGTGGGGCACTTGGAGTGCTTATGTCATGATGGACCTTCGACTCGTCACAAAACGGAAGGTCCCGCCGGTCAATCGACGTAATGTGCCCTTGGCGATATGACGGATTGTGGGCTCTACTAACTAATAGACAAACAGGAAAGAGAATTCCATGGAAGTGGAGAGGTCTGTGATTCATCAGACGTGGCTTGCGGGATCCCCATATCGGCCATCACGTCTCTCATAGAGGCACAAAACTTTGCGACCACTTCGGGCGATCCACAATAAAGGGCCCTAGGGATAATCTCATCGATGGTATCAGGTTTCATGCCCCCGCTTTGACCAGTCAGATCCGGGTAATATGGGGAACTACCCAGTCAGCCCATCAATGCCGCGAGAAGGGTCTACACTTCAAGTAAGCGGGTATAAAACTTCACGAAGTTCAGTTGTCAGCGATTTGGGAACTCGCCATGGCAAACGCTCCGACGCCGTAAGATATTTCGTATGTGTTCAACATTTTGTGGGTGGAGCTCCAGTCGATTTTTCATTCAAATGATCTTACTTCGATTGTTTCAGCGTAAACTCGCGCTATGCGAGCTGTGTTGCAACAGGTGATTTTGTACTCCTTCACAAAGAATAATTTTTCAAACCGTGTGCGGCCCTACTCGCGTATGACTACGTTTTGACAATGGAACTCGAGATAAACCACATTTGGAGCCAATCCTTCTCGAGTGTCACGATTCTCTACCTGATCAACCGCTACAGATAACCCTCTCGTCGTGGCCTTGGAATTGGTTCCAGCCTTCGTTTTCATTCCTTTAAGTGATAAGGTAAGTATCCTGCCGTTTTTACCTGGAAGTCAAATACTGACAATGCTGATTTGCGCAGACGTAACTTCCTCCCGTTTCCGCAAAATCGTTAGTCATTAACCCTATTGTTCTGTTTTCAAGGTGCAATGTCGTTGGTCGTGACACAGAAGCAACTATAGTATATACCTAACGCTATATATCTCCCTGTTTCCACCTCTGCACCGGAATGAAACTGATTAGCAGGATTTCTGCGCTGTTCCATCTGCACCGGACGCGTCTTCACAACATGGACTCCAAGGTGCTCGTCAGTGGTCGATAAAAGATTTTTCGAGAACAACCGGAGAATATTCCCGATGTTGTCACGCAACAGAATTAGTAGGACACTGAAATTGAACGAGCTTCACGATGCTGAGCAACTAGCCACCAACAACGTGGCTATCGCTTAAATCCGCATGACGTACACGACACGTGTGTCAGAAGCACCGAGGACCATGAATGTCCGGTAGCATTGTTCAGTCGTTTTTCTCCGCCTACGCAGGTTTCTCTCGCTGAAATGACCTTGGAACAGGACCAACCCTTGAAGGTCATAGTGTGGTAACTTTGTGCGAGGGATGTCATGTTGCGACGGCGAACTGTGGCAGGCAATCCGGATGGGTAAAAGGAAGGTGGATCGCAACCGAAGGCCATATTCAAAGCGTACCATGTTAGGAAACATCACCAACAAGACCCTGTCTCATTACGAATGTTCAATCACTCACCATCGTCACATCGTCTCGACTCCACCCTGTATCGTAACGAATCCCGCAATTATAACCACTAACGTGGGGGCTTTGTCGGTTCTGCTGTTTCAAACACGGTCTCTCTCTGCCTTTCTCGCGGCGCAAACTGGAGTTAAGGATTTCTCGCTTGCGCAGCCGTTTCACCAGAGGGTGTTCAGACCAGATTGCTAAAACACATCATAGCAATATCCACGCCTAAAATTTACTCCCTCACATGCATGCATACGCCGTACACCTGTCTATCAAGCGAGCTGATCCTGAATAGACCCATTAATCGTTTATGGACACCTTTACGAGCCCCTACACCGAACTGTCACCTCAGAACAAAGTACTGCATCCTCGAACACCGCAATCAATACAAGTCTAGAGCTGAGATATGGGTTACGCCTTACGGAAGTATACAGCGGGGTCCTTTTGCACAAGTTTCAAGTCATCCAGGCGCATCATCCTCGTCGCATTGGCGGGTCGTTCAACTGGTGGCTCATTTTCTGTAAGCCGTTAAAGGTGACGACGATTTCAGAAGCGACGCCGTGCACATCCCTCTGGGATGTGAGGGACAGGATGTGATGGCCGAAGAAGGTTTTCACCACAGTGGCGTGGCAGCATCATCCGGTGAAACAACGAATAAAATTCCGCCGGCGCTCACCTCACAGACCTGCCAGCCATGGTATCACGGACTGCACGGCACAAGCGCATACTCGTTAATAGAGATTGCGATAAACGATTAATTTCGAGCACAACATCGCCTCACTTCCAGCTACGCCAGTAAACAGGACGGAGACATAACAATACAACGAATGCAGAACGCTAGGAACGTAGGTGATGACAATAAGCCTAATTTTGAACTACAATGACAATAAAAATCCAACACTTCTGAACGCTGACGCCAAGCTCGGATCGGACGTGCCTTCCACGGATCCACAGCATGTGGCGTATGACTTTTCTCTGCATCACCGCTCATCGTCGACAACGTATCGTAGTCAAATATGTTCCCAGGTGCGTATGCCATTCCATTTTGGCAACCACCGCAGCAAGCAAATGGTGGAATTCATGCTGTGCTTCGGAGGCTTCGTGCACCTATGTTGTTCACTTCTCATAATTCTACG
This sequence comes from Rickenella mellea, assembly GCA_004355085.1. NCBI lineage: Eukaryota > Fungi > Basidiomycota > Agaricomycetes > Hymenochaetales > Rickenellaceae > Rickenella > Rickenella mellea. The sequence continues at coordinate 13,861 of ML170182.1, forward strand.
GATTCAGTCTTCTTCCTGAACTGCGACTGGATTGTTGTAGACGTGAGCACCGTCGTTTTAGGTCTTGCATACCTTAAATGATTTCAAAGCTGTGCGTCCCTCGTCCGTGTATATTGAGTACTCAAGCTCGTACTAAATGCATACACGAGATTCTCAAGAGCGTTAGCTAGACAAACATTTGCATGAACACAAAGACGTGGTTCAGCCATACTTTCTAGAACCAAACAGTCATTTCAGCAGTCAGGATTGTGCGAATCAGTTTCCCGACATAGGCCCAGGCCGTAAAGATTTAAATGCGAGGGATAATTTGCTCTATTTTCAAAATTTGAGGCGCTGCATGAATGCGTCAAGCCACATAAAAAAAACCGAAATGAATGTTCTCTGACCTAAAATGGGACAGGACTTTGAAAGTTCCGAAAATGCAACTCTCATTCTTCTTGCAATTTCTCTAGTAGTTGTGTTGAGAACATCTCGGGCAAGGATCGTCGCCACGGGCATCCAAGCCGTCTCCAATTAATAATTAGATGCGTCATGAATAAGAGTAACGGTGAATCTCACAGCAATGATTGGATCCACGAGGTCGATATGGTTTATGACTATAAGCTCCATGATTTTGACGTTGTCCCGTGCTGATGATATAAACCTCAAATATGAGTCTTGGTCATTGGATACTCGTGGCGCGTGAAGGCGAATAATAGCAGCATTTCCGAGACTGCGGACGACGAGATGCAGTATACGTTTGTCGGGTGATATCTGTGCCAGGGCTTCAACAGGTGGCAGCGTATTCATAAAGTCAAGCAATAAATTTCCCAGGCCGTGAATTGACAGTCGGCTGAGGTTGGGGATGTGTGCTGGTGAGCTTCGTGAGAAGTTTTCAGCCACATACGAACTTGAGCATATCTTACTCGAATGTCCCCTTCCAACGGTACTGGACACGCAGTCAAGCAACGCTGACGCTTGGGCGCGCAACGCGACGGTCGGAAATCTGGGATTATTTAAACCAGCTCTTGTAGTGCGGCCAGAAAGGAAATCTTGCACGGTCCTTCTCGCGCTAATATCACTCGCCGGTAACGCTGGCGCCTGTATTACGAGGTCAGTTTGATAAACATCAGCCTAAAATCCATTGTTGATAGGTCACGCACAGTCTCATCCGAGTCAATTTCAAGCGGCCATGGAGTATCGATCTGAGTCCCCGCAGTCCCATCTTCAATGATTGTTGACGGCGAACCATTTGCAATGGACCAAGATTTATCCAAATTGTATACTGCCCAAAATAGCCGGATGCGCTCCGACTCCTCTCTAGCACTCCGAGCAGGAGGGAGTACGAATCTGGAACCTTTCCTTGTATTGCTGGCGCAGAAATGTGGAATGTTTTGCGAGACTGGCTGTATTTGATGTAGGCCGGCGCTGACGGTGAGATTCGCGGCACCTGAAGCATGATACTGACCCTCTATAGAGCGTCCAAGACTGAAGAAATATCCAGCGAGCAGAATCTCAGCCTGGATAACTTGCAAACGAATGGACAGGCTGCCACTACCAAGGGCATCTGTGAGAGCAAGCTGCGCCTTGTCCAAAAAATTCGGCTCCATATCGCTAAAGGTACCCCTGTTCAAGAGCCTGACGGCCCACACGAAGACGCTATTAAGAAGAGCAGGGTGTGGATATGAGGGGTTTGTGTCCGGTAGATCCAGCAAGCTAAGAAATCTCTGGATATCCATCACAAAGCTTAATTGAGCCGCGTTTCTGACGACGACATTGACTCTGACGTCGGGAAATCCATGCGTTAGTCGATCGGGATGTTGCAAAGTAAGGTAACGAACTAACAATATCTGTGCAATTTGGCCATCTATTGGTACCGCAGGCGTTATGTAGTATTGCAGAGCGTCCATGAGGGACGCCATTTGCATACCATCACCTTGACCTCCTACATCGAGGAAGTTACAGGCAAAGAATCCGCGAAGAGAAGAAACTCACCGCCTTTGCCAGGATCTTCTTGAGTTGTGCGTGGTTCCGCCCGAGTCAGCCTAACGACATTAGAACCAACCACAGGATTTTCCAGTTCACGCAGTCTAGCTTCAAGGCGTAAAACTTCCTCTTCGAGTATTTCAGTTGCAACGCGGCCCATATCAGTATATTCGCAATCATCCGGGCGCCTTGCCTTAGCGCATTGTTTGCATACAGGCCTCGTTCCATCGCATTTCTTTGAGCAAGCGATGGCTTATGAGCGAGATAGTGAAGAACATCCAGAGAATTATTGACGTACAATTTTCCTCCTCCTGCGCAGATATTAGCATTATGCAATGATAGCGCAACAACAACAAAAATACCTGCAAGTGAGGCAAGCCTTTCCCCGTGGTAATTGTTCCATGCGTTTGTTTTCAGCTGGGACAGACATTTGTTCGCTGCGAACCCCTACCAGTCAGTGTTCCTTATTGTTCATTTTATACCTCTGGTCTGATAAGGTGATATAAGGACAGGTGAACTTCGGGCATGGATTGCGATGTATCGGAAAGTTTCAAAATATTCTAGCGGACCTGTTGTCTTCATTCCTCTGGGTCATTCAGATCGCAGATCTTGAAAGAATCGTCCCATGTCGTTGAGCTTTTCCCGGTACCAGCAGGTTTCAGGACAAAATGAAATTTTGGGGCATTTATTGAGAGGCCGAGGCGAACCCATGGAGCCCGAATCGGGTTCAGTGAGGAAGGACATGCGAAAAGTGCAAGTCTGTGTTTTCCTTGAACAAGAATGTCCTAAATGAGATGTTGAGAGGAAGTTGAAGGAGGCATGATTGGTCCTGTTAGTCATGGACATAAGATCGAACCCCTTGATCGTTTCCAAGATCCATTCCAACCAATGAAGTAAGGGATACGTGACCTGTCAGATTTGCCAGAAAGGGTCCAAATTTCGATTATCAGAAGGAATATCATAGTTTCCTTCCAAATTTTTGAATAATATCCAACGAGGAGACGTTGTATTTTTTGGCCTTCGATCCGCGGGAGAAGGCTAATGACGACAGCTCCTCGAATGAGATATTCCTGCTTTAACGGCAGAAATTATAGAACACAACAGTATCTCTCAAACGGGAAAACCTGACGGATGGACATCCCCGAGATCAAATGCAATGCGTCATCTTCGGCTCTGTTTAGTCCCTCGAAATTCGGAGCCGTAATCCAAAATGTGGGCCCACTAATTATAATTGCTCATCCACTGCACCGCGCGCAGACCAGATTTTGGGGTGGCCGTATATCGTGGAGTAAAAAGATAACTCTGCAGTGCTGCTTTCCTGGTAATTTGCATTATTGTGTACCGCTCAAACGAGATATCCTAAGCTATTTGAATTCAGATGTGCTCCGCACAGTTCTTTGGTATTAATCACTCACTTCATGGAAGTAAAAGACTGGTGTAAGGTACGTAAAAGTGACCCTGCCCTCTGTAAGTCACCAAGGGGCACTGCGCGACATGGCGAGAACACCAACCCGCCAAAAAGCGCAAGAGGATCTAGATCCTGCGGTAAATGGATGACACGTGTCACACAGCTTCCTTCCGTACGTCGCATCGAGAAATGCTGTCATACAAAAGGATTCCATCCGGAGACGGTGGTCTTCGGGTACGATGAGGATGGAGTCACGTGACATTTGCCACGCCTTCGTGCATTGGCGTGGCGCAAAATCCTTGGTAAAAACCGAACGGCAGTGATCGTGGTGTAAGAGCCACTTTGATCGTTTGGAAAGTGAAATGTCTAGCACGCACACAGAGGAGAAGTGGATTACTACATATTTTTGGAGAATCCTTGCCTTTGGAGAAGCAAAGCATTCGGTGTTACATCATCATCCCCGAGCTCAATTACGGATGGAAGCGAGCATGTTTCAGGCACGGGGTAAAGCGGGTTTCGCTGAAGAACTTTATTCGTTATTGTGTATGAACTCACGGCGCTAAATCCAACTTGAGGTCAACTGAGCCGTTATCGATGTCGAGACGGGTCTGTCTGGAATGGTCTCGCAGCATATGTAGGAATACATATCCAGGAGAAGGCCTCATGCCCGAGAAATTGAGGAGCATCGAGCGATTGGAGGCATTATCAGCAGACGCCAAAGCGCAGGAGAACGTGCAGATGCTATAGAGATGACGAACAATTACGACAAACAGAAAGGTAGCGGAGGTAGTGGAAGCCACCAAATACTGCAAGGAATGCTAAAACATAGGCACGACTATATACCAACGAATGGAGTGAGTGTGAGTTTGGGTGTGATGCGCCATTTGTGGGAACACCGGGACCAATCGATGTTATGATCGTCGACCCAAAATCGACCCATTTTCACACTTTCAATACCTATGTGCCCAACATGACGCATCTGTCAAAGTAAATAATCGTTTCAAGTTGTGTTTATGTTGCACAATTTTCCCTTACCACGAAATTATCAGGGTGATTCGTGAGCTACGCAGCCGACGAGGAAGAGACCGCGGAAGCTTCATGAGTACATACAGTAAGAGAGCTCGTGATCCGAATTTCATATCATAGAAACTCATTGATTCGTTCACAAATGAATAACGGATTGAAAAACAAAAGGTAGGGAACGTACTGATAGAAAAATATCTCACAGCTTCCTCGCCTATGTCACACGAAACCCGTCTCAGACCAAGCAAGCGTAGCGCCTTTTTGGGAGTACCGCCCATCCTTGGGGATTTGTGGGAGAGCGGCTCAGCCCGCCGTGTGGCCAAAATTAGAAAAAAGACACTTGAAAAATGAATAGGAGGAGCGGCAATCGAACCGGGGATTAAAAGGACAACGAATGTTCATCGCCGCCCGCGCAGTTTGTAGCGGCATGGTAGCACCGTCGGTGAGAAAGCCGTACAGGTTGCGAACTCGGCGACACATGCGAACGCAGCCACTCTCCGGTGGTTGTGGGGCGGGCATTTCGTCCGGCTGCTTGATCTTATTTGTGTTCTTGCTTCCTCGCACAGGCATTCGTAGCTCGACTGAGTTCCGCTCAATGAAGCGCCAAAGCACAAGGAGTCGCGCTAGCCGCGTGGGCACCAGAAAACAACGCAACATCCAGAAGGAGCTTCCGTTGATAGGGTTGTCAGCATGGCTTCGTTCGGGTTTTAGTTGTCCAAGTGGTCGGAACGCTGTTCATCGGCGAACATGATGGTTTGTGGGAAGTCAGCTTTCGGAATGCCAGACAGCCGTGCATTAACGATAAGCAGTTCCGAATTTCGCGCACCGCGAATAAAAATCCATCACGCCTTCCCTCGACTGACAGAATTCAGCGACGGCAAACCCGTGAAGACCGAGAAGACTGAGAAGAGCAACCGGGCCGGCTGATCGGCATTCCCTGTTTCAGGGTCCTCAGAGATGCTTCCGGTGCACGTGGCGCTACCGATCGCTGCCAATGAACTACTTTTCACAGACGTCGTTTGTTCCCAGTTCCGAGCGACTGAACTGGGCGGATTCGAATCAGTGAATGGATTGACGGAGAGGCTGGATGGATAGGCATCTGTGGGTCCTCAGGTGCAGTGCATCCCACCATCCTGTCCTACACCATTGGTCTGTGATCACCGTATCGATGTACTCATGTGTTTTACAGTTTTGTTCGTTTAACTAACTTCCGAGTAGGGGATCGTTATAATGGTGCGGTGCGCTGGCGCGAGTGATGCCCCTAATGGGACACGGGGAAGGACGGTGAGATTGTGATGTCATCGATGGTACGCGGAATTTGTCATTCCATACTTCTCATCTGTTGCCAACGCGTGCAATTCTCACAGTTACATTTTTGCAGAGACCATAATGGCTGCCACATCTTCGGGCGAAAACACCTCCATTCCACTATCCCCAAAGTCACAGTCCATCACACTAACATCACTCCCACCAGAGATACTCGCAAATATCCTCACCCACGTCTCTCACTTACCTTCTAAGCCACAGGAACGCAATCGAACTCTCTGCGCGATCGCCCTTACTGCTCGCGCTCTGAATTACGAACCTGAAAGGGAATTGTATCGAGTTGTGAAGGTCCATGGCATCGAGGACGTCATGACGCTTGGAACGGCGTTGAACCCTTTCACGCAAGAACGTGTTGGAAGGACAGCGAGCTTTGTACGCCATCTCATCGTTGAAGGCTCGTTTCAAGATGCTTGCTCGTGGGAGGTGATTTCAGCGACGCTCCGTCTCGTCGCAAACCTCCAAACACTCACCATCATTACACCGTCTGCACTCCCGCCTTCACTCATGACGAATTCCAATATCGTAAGCAAGAACATCCGGTCCTTAACTGTTCCGTTCGCTCCGACAAGGTCTCTCGCGGCCGTTCTCGCATCGCAGTCTCGGATGGTGCATTTATCTCTTACTCCATCGTCCCATATCCTTACTGCACCCATGGAAAGCTCAGACGAGATTACCCTGGGCGACTTCATCAAACTACTCACGCCTGAAGTGTTACCCTCCCTTACATCCTTGCGTACGCCGTGCACCTCTCTGGCAACTGCGTTAATTCTTCATAGACCCCTCGAACGGCTCTGGACGTCCCTTCCATCCGTTCCTTCGACTTCTCCACCTTCATACTTCGCTGATCCAAAATATGTCTCCCCGACTCATCCTCGTATGCCTGAACCGGTGGACTCATTCGTTGCTTCCTTAACGCTTTCTACGCGGCCACTGCACGTGCTTCATTTTACTTTCCCCAAATCACACTCCACAAACACTGGAGCGTTTACTGCATTCCTCGCTTACCTCGCCACATCGAACCCCAGTATGACCTCTCTCGGCATCATACCCCCGTCCTCCATTCTCCCACTCGTGTCTCCACACGTCCACTCTCCACTGAATTCCCTCCCAAAATCGAACTTCCCCTTCCTCGAATCTCTGGTCCTATCTAGCGAACCCTCTCCTCTCACCATTTTCCACCTAGCCCAACAGATCCCGAGTCTTCGTAGGGTGATTTGTGGTGTATTTACGACCACGGAAGAGTATCTGTGTACTCCCGTTAATGATGGTGTTGGGAATGAGGTGGCGAGAGGGATGACTGAGGAGGACGTGTGGAGGGCCATTGGTGCGGGATTTCTGTGATATTTTGTGGGTGGGTCACCCGTGTACCATTGCGAATAGCGTGTTCACGAACAGTTGCCAGACCGTGTTCCGTGATGCTCGAGTGCGAAATCATGAAGTATGGGAGGTGCGCAATTGGTGCTGAGTCCGCGCGGACCATGTGAGTCTTCGAAATTTTGGAAGTCAACTTCCATCTGCGGGCACACTCATATATCGATTCGTTACAGAGAGAAAAAATAAAAATCAGAAGACTCGCGATGCGATAGTTATATTGCCAGGTTCAACTTCATCATCCTTCAATCATCGAAGAAAACCATGGGTGATTTCCTTGGAAATTGTAGGTCATTTTTGGTTTCGGCGGACATAAATGTTGTGGTTAACATCTCCAAATCGTTTGCATGGGATAGGCGGATATTTTTGATGCGAAGATGTCGCAAGGATGATCAACCCATCGTGGACGGATGTGACAGCAATCTGATAGACACGAAGAACGCCGCTAGCATAATAAGATTATTAGGGTATCCCATGTCACACTCCGTATTAATCTCGCCAATATATGCCAGTGGAAATTGTCGAATGGCAGTATAATGGCTTGACTGTGTGGTGCGAGATACTGGGTGACGTCCTTTATACAAGCAGTAGAACGTCGTCCGCAAACCATTGGTCACAAAAATGACTCGCATGTGTGACAATTGTCACGCTATCCGATACGCTTTAAATTTTTCGCTCCCAAGCGACCGTCAAGCAGCCGACTCGTCAGTCACGTTTCACTTGAAACCATAATGATATTTATACTGAATAGGAGTTCTTTTGTAGTGTGGGACATTAGCCGTGGTCGGTCCGCATCGTGCTCAAATTGAGAATGCTCTTGAAGTTGAACGACAAAATGGATGGTCTTCAAAATTTGTTGATCCTGCTTACATGTGTGAACGATAAGGGATGGGATTGCGGATTTAGAGAGGGCGTCTTGGGTGAACAGGATCACAGGTGCGTTGACCCAATTCTGTACCCTGAATCGTTGCCGCTCAGCGGAAATACGCATTCGTATAGTGAACCACTCCTGTCCTTGCGCCGAGCACTCGACGACTGCAAGAAGTTAATGGGTGCATTGACCAGTGCCAAACAGTATCTCGGGAAGGAAATTCGAACCCTTCGACGGCGTTGCGCCCCACTTATGCTCGAGGATGGGCTCAATCAACTCCCCAACGAACTCTTAGCGCACATCTTTGAGATTGCACATGAAACTGAAATTTGTTGCGAGTTTTCGCGAACAGTTTCATACGTTTCACGCAGATTTCGACAGGTTTCGCTGGGGTCGCCACGTCTTTGGACAAAACAGTCGGCATATGACCATCATGAGCTGACTCGAACGTATGCATCGCGTTCTCGCCACCATGAACTTGAGGTTTCCGATGCACGCCATGAGAGCATCCCTATAAAGCCATTTTTGGAAATTTTAGGACCCTTTTCAAGACGTTGGTCCATCCTTGATATACACTTCGACGACCCAATAAATATGATGCGAAGCCTCGAAATAACAAATTTCCCTCGCTTGCGCCATATTACATTTGGACCTTACTGCTCCTCAGAGGCTAGCTTATCCTCTTGGAACATCTCATCAGTGTCGAGGATTGAGGCACCGTTCACGCTACTTCATTGGGTCCCGTTACAGTCTCGGTTGACCTGCATTATGTTACATTTGAATTTACAGGTATCGCGCACTGTTGACGTCGGGGTACTTTCACGGGCTCTGATCAGCTTGAAGGCACTGAGAGATCTGTCGTTGACTATCTCAAATTGCCGGTGGGAGACAATCACCGAAACGCAAACGCCACAACCTCTCTCAGTCAACATTGACACGCTAACGATTTCTCTCGAAACTTCTCCCAACCCGTCACTAGTAGAGGCAATATACGACGCACTTTCGTTTTTCACGGCAACCGATGCTGCTGTTCACCTCTCGATGGACTCACCATTTCGGGAAGGCTACTTTTTGAATTCTCAAAAAGAGTTCTTCCCACAAGGTTCTACGATCCGAATCTACGCTCCGCAGGACTGCGGTGTTTCCAACGTATTCTGGCAGGTAACAAAGCATAGCAAAAAAATCGCACATGCGGTCCACCTCGACCTTCCATCCGCGGATGCAGGTTATAAGCTGTACATGAGTGATTTCATGTGCAATTCGCCTGTCCGTCAACTCCACCTCCAAAACTGTGATAGTTTGGTCGAAAGTGATATAGAGTTGCTCGCAAATAAACTCCTATCTACGGAAGAACAGAAGGGATTATAGTTGCTCAAAATTAAGACTTGCAAGAAGATTTCTTCGGATTTCCTGCTGAATCTTCAAGAGGAAATAGGGCCGAAGTTGCAGTGGACCATGTAGTGTAAGTTTATTGTGATGGTATTAAATATGCATATTTGTCTGATTGTTACTGCCATAGAATCGGAGAACATGGAAATATTCAAGAGTTCGTGGCGCGGAGAACAGTATCGATTCACGACAGAATTCAGCATCCTTCAGTCCTTTTACTTCATTTCTAGTAATCAGCCTCTCATATCGCAGGGATTCTGTCCATCTTATGCAGGGTTTGGGAACGATGGCGCATACATCACGGGACTGTGAACAAATGAGAGGAGAAGGAGAGCGGCGGAGAGCGAAAGGAGTGGGAAGGGAGACATCAAAGGTTGGTCCGAGACGTGATGAGGGATCTGGTTTCACTCAGTAGAGACATCACGGAATGAACATCAAAATTATACTCATGCGGAAAAGTGATCGTATGACGTCAAAGTTACATCCTTGCACAAAGGCGCACAGGACCGATAAATGGCAACAAAAATGTATCGGGAGGTAGGTTTTGCAGTAACCATTCGTAGCAGACGCAGGTAATGAACCCGACTCTGACTCTGACTCCAGGTCCGATCAGCGAATTCGAAAGATGGTGAAGAGGAGACGGAGAATGGTTCGGTCAGAATTAAATGATGCGATATGGAGAGAGTGGACGATTTTGTTCGTGAGGCTTCAGGACATGGCACACAGCGTCGAATCGATGATCGACGGATGAAGTGATCAATTGCAACTATTAAGTGTTTCAACCCTGTGCCGTGGTTTCCAGAGTATAACTTTATGGTGTGTGGGGGGGCAGAGACTGCAGCTGGGTGCATGTCGCGGAAGTTAAACCAGACGTTGACGCGGGCTGGTATGTCATGGCACAAGAAAGTATTTTTGTTCGTCTTGATGTTCACTGAGAATATCAAATTAGCCATGATGAAACGAGGAACGCAATGAAATACACGTAGGTACTCACCATCGGACGCACAAGAGGGTTTCGATGCGGTCTGTTTTTTCTCCAGTCTCCTAACAATCCACCAGGAACAGCTCCTTAATTGTCCTAGTTGCGACGGATTCGCGACACCTGTTAGATACCTTGTCGTCTCCGCAACCTCGTTGGAATAGTCAAGTATTCGTGTCTGCAGTGTCAGAGATTCTTTTTCTTAGTCGATACGGGGGATAGTTTTGTGTGGTTGATGTCCGGGCTTGATGCCTTGAAGGTTGGCCACGGAGAGATGCATCCCTCTTCTTAGAGCATTGCATAGCGGAAGGTGTGAAACATGGGTCAAATGGAATGTTCCAGACGAAGGTCTTTGAACAGAGGATGGAGTTCAATCGCGACACTAGTGCCAGCGAAAGGTGTCTGGCTGTCGTTGAGCAACATTGTAGGAATATGGGGAGTGGAGACGGATTGTCGTGAGGAAATCGAAGGAAAAGGCTGTTCGGCCAATGACTTGGAGGTGATCCTTTGGATGATGTGGTCGACCTTGGAGAATAAAGAAGTGACGCAAATGTGTCCAACGCCGCTCACCTCGTCACGGTCGCGTGCCTGAATTCCGCCTCTGTCTTCTCTGCGTCATGCACTGTTTATGTGGCTCAGTGTTCTTTGCAATTTGCATCCATTGAACTCACCAGGCAAGGGCAGTGGGCACGTCCAGGTGAACTTTCGGTCGGGCAAAACCGGGCTAGCTCGTTGCCAAAATTGAAGCTCCGTAACTTCCCAGTTGAGCGTGACGTACTCCCATCGACTGTCATTCTTGCCTAAACTACAGTCGTTGGCGGAGCTGGGTGAGTCTTGAGAGCAACATGCATATACTGTTCTAACTGTTTTCCGTTTTACGGAACGCGACCACTGGTATCTCACTTAGAGGCTGTCACAATTTGGGAACCTTTCGACCTTGCTCGTGTTGAAAAAATGCTTGTGCCTTCAAGTAATCCTTCCAGCCCAATCCAGAAGCTCGCACCAGAACTACTGTCTGAGATATTTTTGAGGTGCCTCTCCAAAGTTGAGCCACCGTCATTGCGCAATGCTTCACGAGCACCCCTACTGCTTGATCGTGTGTGCAGCGTATGGAGGACCATTTCTCATTCTACAGCTGCCCTGTGGACCCATTTAACCATAGGAGACTATGGTTATCAGATGCCGGGGCCCGATTATGCAAAGGATGTTGTAGCGATCAACGTGTGGTTGAGAGGTCACGTTCGCATCTGTTATCCATCACGATCCACCTCGATCGTTCAACATTTAAAAAGCGCAGATCCGACGTCACCGACCGATCACTGGAAGCACTTTTAATGGCCGTGAAATCTCAGTCTTGGCGGTGGAGAAGTCTTTATGCAATTATCCCTTCAAACTTTGAAGACCACCTGATTGCGCCGTTTTGTATGAAGAACGTCACGTTGCTGGAGCACGTTCGATTGGAAACCTGGAGATCTTCATCAAATATTGGTCGAACAAATGAGCTGCAATTTTCTCTGTCTGCTGTTCCGCGACTCACATACTTTGATCTGTCGTCTAATATCCATGTTACATTCGATGGACCAGCGCATAACATCAAGCACTTGCAGTTCCTTTCCCGTTTCAAGGTCGAAACTCATCAAATGGACCTAATGGCATGTCTAGCGCAGTGTCCATTACTGTCAACTCTTTCCTACCACCTCCATTTTACACCGTTACCACAAACATTTCCTACAATTCTGAAACACACTCATCTTGACACGCTTAGCGTTAGAATTCATTTGGGCTGTGAAATTGGCGTCCTTTTCCATCACCTCATCCTTCCGGCGTTAACAGACCTGGTGTTGGAGATGGACGAGGACGAGGAACCTGCGGCAGATTGGCCACATCTTCTGGCATTGCTCAGAAACTCCCGTCCGCATCTCAATTCCCTTTCCCTGAGCAGGATCCCCATGAATGAAAACACTCTCATTGAATGCCTTAAATACACACCCGGTCTCCGTGCGCTCATCACGGGCAATATTGACTGCACCGATACTACCCTGAAAGCCTTTACACTGGACGATTCCGATTCATCGATGATTTTATGCCCAAAGCTTCAGTATCTAAATTTAGGCACGGCATCTCGATTTTCGGATGCTGCGATGAAGGCACTGATTCTTTCTCGCTGGAGAGGGGCTGGATTGCATTGTCCACCTGGGCCCGGGAAAGAACTTGAGCAGGTGTATTACAGCCCTCGCCCTACCGACGACGATCATGAGGTTGAATCAGACCCCGAAATCGTCAAATGCATACGTGAAGGTTTCTGGTTAGGCGGCGGAGGGTGAAAGTGAGTAATGCAATCTTGGCAATCTCCGTTATTTGCAATACTGATCTTCAATTATCGAAGTCGGAACATTTGGTGCAGTGCATTTTTTCTGAACTCTGGGGTTGGCGTGGATACCGCCGAGGCTTTCGGGCTTTGGTTTGACACTTCACGGAATTGCCATTCTTTTACCATGAGCTGCATCAAGCGAGCTTACCTTTGTGGTATGTTGGAAGTAAAGTGTAACAGACACGGTTTACAGTTGACGAGATCGCCGACTGGGTATCGCTGGGTTCGAACGTTCTATTTGGGTACGCCAGTGTACAGTAGTGTACAAGATTCATAGGTGATGTACGATGCGAAAGTTAAGCGGGACATCGACTTTTGAAAATGACACGGCAATGAGAAATGCTTTCGTTCGTCCTGAAAGTTCACTTGCAACCTCATGCCACGTGGCTACCGCCGCGCCGCGCCGCGCCTCACCTCATCTTCCTCTACAAACACAACAACTGGAGAGCTCTGCCATCTCATGTTATCATTCTTCCACAATCCTCGAGTCCTGAAAATAAATCTTCTCTGAAGAGTATTGGCACTGGCCCGGACTTCCCTGCTGTACCATACATAACGAGAGAAATTCGGTAGCACCATGACGTTACTTTGGTCACTCGAATTCGAAGCGACCACGTCTCCGCGAGACACAATCTAACTTCCCGTTGCGTCTTAGCATCTTAAAGGCATCCGTGAGATTCAGCGATTGTTAGAAATTGTTCGACCACTTTACCGAAATTCAAGCTCCGCAACTTTACTAACTTTTGAGACATTCCATCATCTCGAGCTTTCGTTCTTACCCGGCCTGATCATAAGTTGTTGGTGAGAGCTGGTGAGCGTTTGAGAGCTATGCGCATGATTTTTCTAACTATCCTCACATCTACGAATCGCGACGAATCGCGTCCCGCTTTAGTTTGGTCACGAAGCTATCCGATCCGTCCTTTCTCGGGTTTGAAAATATGCCGCTTACAAACGATTCCTCCATCACAATCCAGAGGCTTGCGCCAGAGCTGCTTTCTGAGATATTTTTAAGGTGTATATCCGATGTTGAGCCACTGTCGATGCGCAGCCTTTCACGAGCACCACTGCTTCTTGGCCGTGTGTGCAGTATCTGGAGGACCATCTCTCATTCTACTGCATCGCTGTGGACCCATTTAAACGTAGGAGACTATTATTAGCATCAAGTTCCAAAACCAGATTATGCAAAGGACATTGTAGCTACGAAGGTATGGGTCGAGAGATCACGGTCCCGTCCATTTTCTGTTTCGGTCAACCTTGTTCCTTCAACTTTTCGAAAGGGCAGGACTGGCTTCACCGACCGAACACTCGAGACACTCCTGATGACCGTGATATCTCAGTCTTGGCGATGGAAACGGCTTTATGCAATTATCCCTTCAAACTTCGAAGACATTCTGGTCGCACCGTTCTGTATGAAGAATGTCGCGATGTTGGCGCACGTTCGAATGGAAATCTGGAGGAATTCATCACATGGTCGAAAATTTACTGAGCCGCAATTTTCGCTATCTGCCGTTCCGCGGCTCACATATTTTGATCTATCGTCGAATATCCGCGTTACATTCGATGGACCAGTGCACAACGTGAAGCACCTGAAGTTCCTCCCCCGTTGCACGGTTAAGACTCATCATGCGGACCTAATGGAATGTCTAAAGCAGTGCCCTTTTTTATCAACCCTTTCCTATCACCTCCATTTCACATCGCTCCCCCAAACGTTTCCTTCACTTCTGAAACATACTCATCTCGGCTCTCTTCGCCTAAAATTCCATTTAGGCTGTGACGTCGGCCTCCTTTTCCATCGACTTATTCTTCCAGCATTAACATACCTCTTTTTGGAGGTGGACGATGACGATGAGGAACCTGAATCAGATTGGCCGCACCTTCTGACATTGCTCAAAAACTCCCTCCCGCCTCTCACTTTCCTTATCCTGAACAGAATCACAATGAGGGAAGACACTCTCATCGAATGCCTCAAATACACCCCTAATCTCCGCACAAATAGTATTGACTGCACCAACACCACGCTGAGAGCCCTTACAGTGGACGATTCCGATCCTTCGACAATTTTATGCCCAAGCCTTCAGTGCCTAAAGTTAGGCGGCGCAGCCGGCTTTTCAAATGATACGATGAAGGCACTTATTCTTTCTCGCTGGGGGGCCAATGAATCACATAATGCGTATGTGCCCGGGAAAGAACTTAAGCAGGTGGGGTATCGTCCACGTCCGACCGATAAGTGGCTTGAATCAGACCACGAAATCGCGAAGTGCATAAATGAAGGTTTCTCTTTCAGCGACGAATGATGTAGTGAGTAATGTAATTTGGCATTCTCCTCATTAGTATAAGTAGTGCTGATCTTCCGCCAGATATCGAAGTTGGAGCTTCTGACACGGTGTACTCTCTCGGGTCTCTAGGTTTACATGGATACCGATGCTTTCGAGGGATAGTTTGACACTTCACTGAAATTGCATATATATATTAGCGTCAATAATCATTAGTTCTGTTAGGAGACCATCTGTAAAACGATTGGGAGAACATTGACGCGATCGTCGACGCGGAACCATGCTAAGTTCGAACGTTCCCGTCTGTGTACGCCAATCCACAGTACAATACAGAATGGATGCAGATAGGTTTATGACCACACGACGTTCGTGAAATACATGGGGTGGATTTACAAAGTTAGTGCAGTGTTGCAGATCGCCGGGGGTGAGGACGGGAGGTGTAAAATGCGAAAGTGATGCGGGACCATCGACTTGAGACACACGGCACGAGAAATTCTTTCACTTGTCCCAAAGTTCACTTCAAATCTCAAATTAATCCGTCAACTTTTACAAATACCCTAGGGAATCAGACCGGAAAAGGGATGAAACACGCAACATAGCGGATATCAGGTTCCGTCTGCTGAAAATTTTATCTAGAAACGTATCATGAATGCTTGAAATGAACTCCAAAATCGGGAGACCCACACTCGTATGGTTACCACCATTTGAGTCCATCCCCGACTTCATCCTGCAATTCCATAAAGAAATCCTCAGAGAGTGTCTCGCACGAGACAAACTCGAGTGAACGTGAACGGTCGTCATTATTGGGGGACAAAAACGCTTTTGCTAAGATTTTCACATCGTCTTCGGGGAATAAACGGGCTTTTTCAATGCGAAGATGTCGTAAGGAAGATCCCGCCATCCATAGATATGGCGGTGATCGAACCGAGAAGGATGGTTCTGGCGCTACAAGATAGACGGAGCGTACGATATCGTAAACCCGCGATAATTCCTCCAATAAACGGAAAGTGTTGAGTGGTTGTTTAATAAGAAGTCGGATTGTAGAACCGTAAGGGAATACCAGGCCGTCAGTGTCGTGAAGCAATGCCATGTCTTCGCTGGCGTGTTGCAGCGAAATGACCATCATTGACGGTGCGAGATATGAAAGTGCACTGTACAACTGTCCGACGACGGCATCCAGTGTAAAACCCTCGACATAGATTTCTAAAGTATCCATGTTGAAAGAGTGACGTTCGGGAAGAGCTGCGGCACGAGAAGAAGACGTTTGATTCGTACAACCACACAGTTTCAAGGACAGGTCCCGCATGCTTCTCATGGCATGAAATGTTTCTGACAGAACAATAATATCCATGCATTGCTCCACAAAACGGAGGTGGATGGAGGTAAGTTGCGAGACGTGTGACATCTGCGGGGTACACCTGCAGTCATACCCTTGAATACTGGTAAGCAATGGCATTGTCCACGGCATCGTTAAATCCATGTAGCAACAGGAAAGATGCCGTAAATTTGGGAGTTCGCTGACACCTGCAGAAGTTATCGCAGGCACTCTGGGGTCGCTGAGATGCGTGATGGATGACCATCGTCTTGACACCGGACCAACTACGTTGAAAAAAGCAGTCTGCTGAGACACGTTTAAATGATGCCAAAACAGGAGGTCTACTTCAAGATTGGCATGACCTGAGCGGGAAATGAATGCTCTGATCCGGTCGAGGGGACCTGCTATAGAGAGTCTCGACCACAAAACTGGTGTGTGGAGAGCAACATGTCGCAAGCGATGGGAAACATGAGACGCTGTCAGTGAGAACTCAGATTCGTCCCAATTCGCCGAGGCATGGCCCATTTCGAGAATGTGTGCTAGAAGTTCGTCAGGCATGCGTCTGATGCCGTCGTGGAGAATAAGCGGCATGCATCGTCTTCGAAGAGCACGAATCGTTTTTCCAAGATCCTGTCTAACCCTGTCCAACGCTTTCATACAACGTTTCGATTCCTCAAGTGATCGTCGGAGAGAAACGAGAGGTTCCACATAAGATTGGGGATTTTCGCTGCGAATCGTAGATTATTGATCAGTCCGTAATGGCATTACAACGGTGGATCGACGCACCATCTTTGCCCGTGGCCACCATAAACATCGTCTTGAGCAAAATTAGTATCCCTCTTCCAGGCAGTGAGCAACGTTAGCAATTCGTCCACGCCATCCATCTGGACCTTCAGGCGAAGATTTTGACTGAAATTCTTCTATATGCTCTGAGAAATGTGAGCAGGATCGTATTGAGCTGAAAACCCATCGTCGCAATAGGCGGATACTACAAGACAAAGCAACTCACAAAATTTGTGTCAGCCTGTCGACGTCCTGATGAGAAGCTGTGAGCGCTAATTACTATATGTGTAAGCACGAAAAATCACGCCACGTGGCTGCAAAGTCGTCTTGCTCTGCGATTCCAAAACGCCGTCTCAAGCCGCATAACTCCTGCTGTAGAGTTACGCAATTACCCCGGAAATACCTTTGGACCGTACTGGTGACTGCTCGGTTTTGGAGGCGGTAAATAGGATGGCTGTAAGGGATTTTACAGGCGTTTGACTTATGGTAAGTTATACCAGCCAATCTCTCAATACCCAACCATCCTGATTATTCGCTCTGCAGTGAAAAAATTCCATCGCGCACTTGACCTACTTTACTTCTTCCGCGGCATCAGGCCTTCGAGGTTCTTTCCGTCTGCCTCCCCAACACTCATCTCAAAATCTCGTCCATACAAAGTTTACATCATCGGTGCATCGCGACAACCAACCAACCTCTCTCTCCCGACCCTAATATTAATACAAATCGTGTGGAGATCTGGACACGTCAATGTACTGGTCGTCCCCTTTCCATCCTACCCCATTGGTTTATGCAAGTGGACTTGCACGCGGCAGCAACTAAAGGTGCTTTGGGATTACTTGTGGGGTTACGCGACCGTACTGAAGGTGCGGGAGCTTCTCGGACGTCTGTTGGGGAACCCTGGTTGTAGGATGGGTTGGGATGATTGAGGTGCTGTTGGTTGGCGCATTGCCGGTTCGTTACTCCTCTTCTGCCTACCCATTCCACCGAGAATTCCAAACTCACAACACGTTCTTCAGCTCTACGACTACATTGCAGTATCATGGATTGGACCACACCACGTATCTACCTCTCTCCGTACACCTACCGAATTGTGCGTGACCACGCCTCCGACTTGTGGTCGATCGTGCTCAGGTTCAAAGCCACGACGAAAGAAAAGGGATGCAATTCCCGCCGAAGGCCGTACGGTCAACACCGTCCTACACGTCGTTTCCCTCGCTCTTTTTGTCAGTCGGCTTCTGGCTACCCATTGCATCAACATACTTTCAGGGATTCCCGAGGATGCTCTTTTACGACCGTCTATATGGAGGGGTTCGCAGCCGCGAATGCTGGGTTTAGATGCGGTGAAAGAGCTGTCGGACGATAGGTGGTGTGGTGATGGACGTACCAGGCATGAACAGGGACGGGGTGGTTGGTTGGGATGTGACGACTGTGGTGGGCAACAGAGTCGACTCGGTGTTACACGACGACGACAACCAAAAGGAAGGGGCGGATCGATGGCGGGATCACGAGTGTGAGAAGTGATTGGTTCGATTGCTAAGGTAGCGGTTCGTTCGTTACTGTTGTGCCTTTTCCTAAATAGCTCGTTTAACCTCTTTTCAGAACCTTTACCGTGAAGAAGAACTCTGCATTCGCTTTGGCGTTGGAACCTCACCACAACTTGTGGGTCCATTCCCTGCCAGTTCACGGTCTGTCTTGGCGGCACTACTTTGTCGCCGTACAACACCACGTCACTCGCCGGAACTTCTCATTCTTCATCCGTTATCTATCACCCCTCGCTACCCACACACCAGGCCCTTCTACACCTCCCCGCGTGGGGTGGGGTTGACGGGTGCGGTGCTCGTTCTGCGTAGTCGGAAAGGGTGATCGATGCCAACCTCGCGAGTCTTTTCTCATCGTGGTTATGCTCCCAAAGCAGGATACCCAGCTTGTTAGCCACGAATGGCGAATTGGTTCAAGTCGACGTGCAGAACGCCTACCTGGGTTGAGCTGCACTTCAGGATCCGGGGATCACACTCGTTTGTTTATTCGTTCGAGACGAGCAATCTAGATACGCGGTTACGTAGAAGTCCGCTTAACTCACTGTCGAACGATACTTAGAGGGGCCAGATGCTACTTCTGGGATCCCGTGGTCATTCGCTCGTTGTGCACGCAGCTGTACAATGTGGATACTATATCCTCCTCACTATCTCGCTTCCCTCCTTGCATACATTTACCCATACCCGGCGATACGCACCGATTGCGTATTGAATCCATAGACACTTAAAGACTAAACCCATGTACATGTTACGTTCTTGCTCAATCCGCATTCGTTCTGCCAAAGCCATATCACACCGGCGTTTCTTTGTGCTATGTCAATGGAAAGAATACGACTCAAAATTTGATGTGATCGCTGACCGGAAATTTCGCTAGGTTCGACTGTTCTATCTGGTACGCCAATGAATATAGTACAAGAAGCATTCATGCGCCAATTGTAATGGATGCAGATGGGTACAGCATATGATCGCACGACGTTCGTAGAATAATGGAATGGATTGATGGAGTTACTACAGTGTTACACGTCGGCGACAGTTCAACTATCCAAATGGGAACAGCAGGCTTCGAGACGGAATCCAACGGTCGGTATGCGATGCGGAATCAAGCGGGAGGGACTGAAAATAACGTTTGTCCTGGACGTTCCCTGCAAATCTCATAATAATACCCCGACTTTTACAAACACCGTCAGGTATCATATGCAGTGAAGCACGAAGCGTTTCGGCATGGACAATATTATTCACACTGAAACTTTGTCGTGAATTTTTATATTGACGCCAAATATCCGTGTACTCACAATCGGACGGTTACCACCATTGGAGTCCGTCTCCAACGTCATCCTGCAACTCCAGAAGGAAAGTCTCAGAGATTTTCTCGCAAGAGACGAGCTCAAGCGACCGTGAACGGTCGTCATTATTGGTGGACAAAAACGCTCTTGCTAAGATTTTCATATCGTCTTCGGGGGATAAACTGGCTTTTTCAATGCGAAGATGTCGCAAGGAAGATCCCGCCATCCATGGACATGGCGGTGATCGAACCGAGAAGGATGTTGTTGGCGCTACAAGGTGGACGGAGCGTACGATATCGCAAACCGGCAATAATTCCTCCAATAAACGGAAAGTGTTGAGTGGTTGTTTAATAAGGAGTCGAATTGTAGAACCGTAAGGGAATAGCCGGCCGTCGGTGTTGTGGAGCAATGCCATGTCTTTGCTGGAATGTTGGAGGGAAATGACCATCGTTGACGGTGCGAGATATGAAAGTACACTGTACAACTGTCCGACGACGACATCCGGTGTATCACCCTCGACATAGATTTTTAATGCATCCATGTTGAAAGAGTGACGTTCGGGAAGCGCTGCGGCACAAGAAGCCGTTTGATTCGTACAACTACACAGTTCCAAGGACAAGTCCCGCATGCTTCTCATGGCATGAAATGTTTCGGACAGACCAAGAATATCCATGCATTGATCCGCATAACGGAGGCTGATGGAGGAAAGTTGCGAGAGGTGTGACATCTGCGGGGTAAATCTACACTCGTATCCTTGAATGCTGGTCAGCAATGGCATTGTCCACGGTATCATTAAATCCATGCCGAGACAGGAAAGATGCTGCAAATTTGGGAGTTCGCTGACACCTGCAGAAGTCATCACAGACACTTTGTAGTCGGTGAGAGGCGTGATGGATGACCATCGTCTTGACAGCGGACCAACTACGTGGAAGAAAGCAGTCTTCTGAAACCCATTTACTCTATGCCAAAACAGGAGGTCTACTTCAAGATTGGCATGACCTGAGCGGGAAATGAATGTTTTGACTCGGTCGAGGGGTTTTGCTATGGAGAGTCTTGTCCACAAAGCTGGTGTGTGGAGAGCAACCTGTCGAAACCGGTAAGAAACGTGAGACACTATCACGGGGAACTCAGATTCTGCCGATTCCGCCGGGGTATAGGCCATTTCGAAGACGTGTGCTAGGAGTTCGTCAGGCATGCGTTCGATGCCGTCGACGAATATAAGCGGCATGCAACGTCTTCGAAGAGCACGGATCTTCCTTCCGAGATGATGTCTAATCCTGTCCAACACTTTCATACAACGCTTGGATTCCGCAAATGATCGATGAAGAGAAAGCAAAGGTTCGGGATAAGAGTGAGGGTTGTCACTTTGAATGGCCTTCATTGATCAGTTCATTTGGGCGTTAGAAAAAGTGGATCAACGTACCATCTCAGCCCGTAAACCGCGTCTTCCGTAAATGTAGCATTCCAACCGTTACTCTTCAAGAAAGTGAGCAACGATAACAAGTCATCCAAGCCATCCATCAGGAGTTCAGGCTAAGATGATGGGTAGGATTCCTCAATTGTGCGCTGACGGGATGGTTTGGGGCTGAAATACCTTTCAAGTGGCCTAATACTGGAGGGCGGATGAGCTTATAGCTTTCAAGGTTTGGGTTAGCCTTCGCAGAAGCAAGGTTATGTAATGCCACGTGGCTGCGATTTCTCTTTCTTTGCTCTCGACACGCGCTTGAAACTTACAATCAAGCAGCGAATTTGTGCGTTCGCGCCGTCTTAAACTATACCAGTCACCCTTACTAGTAGTTCTTTTCCAGAGCACCAGCCGTGCCCGTTCAGCACTGACATCATCGTGCTCAAGAGAGAATGCTCGTAAACGACACAATCGATGGTCTTCAAGATTTGTTGGGACTGCTTACAAGCGTGAATGACAAGGGTTGGGATAGCGGTTATAGAGAGAGCATTTCGCGTGGTCGGGAGCGTAGGTGCGTTGGTTCCAATTTGGACTGTGAATCTCCGATTCACGATCCCTCAGCGGCAACCCGCATTCCTACACCGAACCTCTATTGTCCCTGCGTCAAGCTCTGGATCATGCTAAAGGCGCCATGGCTGCTCTAAGCGGTGTCAAACAGCACCTCGCGAAGGAGATCCGTAGCCTTCAGCGACGTTGCACACCACTGGTGCTTGAAGATGGGATCAAGCGACTCCCCGACGAACTCTTAGCTCATATCTTCAAGATGGGTCATGATATAGCAGATGGTTGCGAGTTCTCTCTGGCAGTTTCACATGTTTCTTGTCGTTTTCGACAAGTTTCGATAGGGACACCTCGTCTCTGGACCAGACTTTCCATCATATACCGTGATGACCAAATTCGTGAATTTATAACCCATTCATGCGATCTCGGTCTTGAGGTTTCAGATGATTTACGCTTTGAGGGGAATACCGCGCAGCCATTTTTGGAACTGTTAGGACCTTTGTCAAGTCGTTGGTCAAGTCTAGACATATCCTCCAGCCTCACCGAAGATATGATGCAGAGTCTTGGAATAACGAGTTTCCCCCGTTTGCGGCATATTGAGTACTTCAGTATGTTCTCACCAATGACTGACATATCCTCTTGGTACCTCCCATCACTGTCGAGCATTGGGACACAGGGTTTACCATTTACTGAACTGGAACGGGTTGCGTTACACGCTCGGCTCACTTACATTGATCTATGTTTGCATATGACTCGTGTTGATGTCACGGCACTTTCCCGAGCATTGAATGGCTTGAAGACACTACGAGATCTGTCGTTGACCCTGTCAAATTGTGAGGAGACGGCCGAAGCGGATCGGATGGATCAGATACAAACTCGCGAACGACACTCAGTCAACATTAACACACTGACACTTGCTATCCGAGAATCTCCCACAAAGTCACTCGTGGAAGGAATATACAATGCACTTTCGATTTACACCCCAACCGAGGTCCATCTTTCCATTACGACAAAAGTAAACTATGGCTCTTATAACCTTTCCTCCCAAGGCAAATTCTTCCCATATGGCTGTACAATTCGAATTCACTTTTATCCGTGCACGGGTGGTTCCAATTTTTATTGCGGTATTCCAGACATACTAAACGAGATAGTGGAGCATTGCGATATAGCCCGGTCGGTCCTCCTGGACTTTCCATCGTCGGATGACGGTATGGATCAGCTTACGTGCATTTCTCCCATCCGTCACCTCCACCTCCGAAACTGTGATAAGTTAGGTGAAAGAGGCGTAGATGAGCTAGCAAGGACACTTCTGTCTGCGGAAGAAGATAAAGGGTTAGAGTCCCTCGAAATCATAACTTGCAAGGGAATTTCCGAGGATTTCTTGCTTAATCTTCAAGACGAAGTAGGGCCGGGGTTGACGTGGGTCATGTAATTCTGTTCTCGTGAGTGCAGCGTGATATTTCTAATTATTCTGACATTGACGACTCTACACGGACAGATCCGTCTTAGCAAGCATCGGGCGGAACTGGTGATTTATAGTATCAGTTGACGTGCAACGATCGCTCGTTGCGAATATTTCACTCTCTCGCGTCTCCACGTGCAATCACCCCTGAATTTGCCTTCCCGAACATGTACCCCGTCCTTACCAAGTTCCTAGATCACTCGCACCACCGATACCTGTCCAGGATTCAAGCTTCCAAAGCTTTCGCTGGCGCGTGGTTCTTTTGTATTCATGCTGAGAATAAGTCTGTCTAAAGCAGAATTTTCACCGGCTTTTCGTCCCTTCTATATCCCGATTTTAAAATCCTGAATCGACATCCATGTTTCGTAGATAGTTAGATGAAACGAACTTGAAGCCATTTCGATTTCTAGTTGTGTGACACCGTGACAATTTTCTCTTTCCAAAAGCTTCATCGAGCTCTCGCCACACTCATCGCGCGTCCAAAGCATTGACCGAACAGGAGCTTTACTCGTTGCTTATGGCTCAACCATCCTGACCGGTTTGACGGTTCTAACTTATTGCTGCGTGCCTTGTCACCTACTTTCCGCTGCCTCAAGCTTTTCATGACCATGGCCATGGCCAAGTTCTACCCATCCGCCTGGGCCATCCACTTATAAATCTTGTCCCGACTGTATCCACATTCTTGGAGCCGACGTGACTATTCAAGTTCCAATCACCTTTCCCTCGTGACCAAAGAATATTTGGACCACCAGATACGCCAAGTCTTCGCCCTCATTCACCTAATTCTCTCGTCCGTCGCCTCCGCATTTTCTCGTGCAAATGAGACGTGAGGACAGGATTTTCGGGACTCGCCCAGAATGGTTTGCCTAGGTCGTGGGATGGTGCTGATGCGGGTTGGATGCTTGAGCGGAATGCCGGGTTGTGAGATGAGTTGGGATAATGGAGGTGCTGCTGGGTGTCGGTGCAGAAGGAAGCTTACGGGTTCGTTCATCTTGCTCCCTGCCATCCCACCGAGAAATCCTGACTGACCTATACGCTCTACAGCTAAGCGAGTCTCGCAGATTCGCAACCACACCACACCTTCTCGCCGCGCAATACGCCATGTCCTTCCATTATCCAGGAAAATGCCAGAGCCGATGATCGCGCCCTCAAAGTTGTGGTCTTTCACCCGTCGAGCTTGGACGTCTCAGAATAGTGGAAGGCTCCGCTACGCCCTGGGAGTTCCAAAATTGTGTTTTACGATCCGTCTGAAGCGGATTAGCAACCACGAGGAGAATTGATGGGTGGGTGGGGCAATAAGGTGGTGATGATGGACGTACCGGGTTAGGACGGGGGGACGATATGGGCATCAGAATCGATTGAGAGTAGATGACGACGATGATGAGAGGAGCAGATCGATAGAACGATCACAAGCCTCACACGCGGGTTGGCGGATCGCAAAGGTTTGTTCAGTTCTTACCATTCTGGCTTTACCATCCCGACTCATTGTTTTTCCCTACTTTTCTAGAATCGCTAAGATTCGTCTCTTCGCTCCTGTTGGCGTTTGGTACGTCACAACAGATTCGCTGGAATTCCTTCCGTATTTGACTCCTACACGCTCTGCTCTGCCCAACTTCTCCACGTGGGGGACTACGTTCGAGACGTGAAGGATTTTGCCAAACATATAGTCAAGAGGATTGACGAAAATAGGGCTACGTTCGACGCGTATCAGGGAGACAGGCTTCGTTGTCCGCCACCTCATTGGTGAAGGTTCTGTGAAGACGCGTCATACGCTCTGTCATGGCACGCTGGCCTCTCGCGTCGCGTAAGCAAGACCATCCGAGCATGAACGGTTTCCGTCCGTCCAGACTCTCGCTACCATTCTCGCAGCGCGAACTGCGCTTACACACATATGCCTTACGCCACCGGCTACATCCAAAGAATGCTCGAACGAGATTACCATTGGCGAATTCATACTGGCACCTTCGTTATGCTGGTTTCTCTAGACCCACCGAACGACCCTGGACGGCTCTTCCAACTTGGACATTCCGTTCCAAATCAACTCGATCATCCTGACCTGAAATTCGTCTCTCCGAATCTCTTCCGTGTGGCTAACCATGGATTCTTTCCCTGTTCCTTAATACTGTCGAACTGAAGACCATAGCCCGTGCTTCATTTACGCTTTCTCCGCACCGCATTTTTCCACCGATACCGAAGCGCTTCCTGAATTCTTCACTTTCCTCAGTGCACTTAAAACCAAATCTCACATCTCTGGGCATGCCTCGGTCCTCCGTCCCCTCGTCTCTCTCCACACATGCACTCTCTGCTGAATTCCCTTCCAATGTCGGACAAGCCCTTACTTCGAAACGATGGTCCCGACTGGCGATTCCGCCAGCCTCCTCCGCCTCCGCCTAACCCGCAAGTTCTCAACTCTTCGCACGGCGGTACGCGGCGGACGTTCGAGCATGGTACAGCATCTGTCCACTCTCGCGAAGGGCGAAGAACACGAACCAAATATTTGCCGTATTCACGGCAGTTTATTGGCTTCATTCAGGCAAGGAGGCTCCAATGGAAAGAATGGATATACTCGAGTACCAGATCTATTGACTCAATTATGAACTTTGATTCATTATCGACAACATTGTAGGGGGGTTTGCTTTGCCGCCGACGTATTTAGTTGTAAACAATAGCGATTCCGCGTAAAAATTGATTGACTGACGGAATGGAATCAAAACGACCAGTAAACTCTATCCCCAACGTCGTCATTGAGATGCAGGAGGAAATCCTCCGAAAGGTTCTTGCAAGATATAAGCTCGAGGGATTGCAAGCCGACGCTTGGGTCGTCAAAGAAAAG
>ML170182.1:42506-101555 GCA_004355085.1 Rickenella mellea
TCGTCATTGAGATGCAGGAGGAAATCCTCCGAAAGGTTCTTGCAAGATATAAGCTCGAGGGATTGCAAGCCGACGCTTGGGTCGTCAAAGAAAAGATTGCTCGCCATGATTTTGACATCTTCTTCGCATAGTTGTTCGCAGTTTAGGAATCGAAGGTGACGTATTGATGCAACATCTGCCCAGTTGTACGTCTCCATTCCTTTTGCAGATAAACAACCCGCTGGGGCATCAAAATGCATAGTGCGTGCGATATCACAGTGTCGCACTAACTCGGCTAGAATATCGAACAAAAAACATACACGTGTAATGCGAAGTTGGATTGTGGATCCGTGTGGAAATATTTCGCCTGTGGTGTTGTAAAGGCATTGAACATCTGCGTTTTCCAGGGATATATCTACCTTTAACGGTGAGATGTAAGTGAGAACGCTGTTCAGTGGTTGCATAACATGACCAACAAAGGAATGTTGACCACCCGTGATAAGGAGTTTCAAGGCTTTGGTGCTGAACGAATGCGGCGGCGGAATCTCCACAGCTTTTAACGAAGGTTGGTGTACGGAATAGAACTTGTAGTCCATGAATCTAAAGGACAAATCCTGAAGGTTTTTCGCCTGGTAAAGCGTTTCTGCCAGTTCTGGAATATCCAAATCATCCTTCCAGAAACACAATTCCAGGCTAGTGATTTGGGAGAGATTCTGCTTGTTAATGACAAGGCAACGCCCCACGCAGTGCGACAGGAATGGCATGCTCCATTCCCTCAGGTCAAACGAATAATCAGAGTAGATATATTTCAAATTGCGGAATGAAGTTGATCCTGCTGCAGATATCAGTTTGGCCAGAGGAGGGGAGGATATAATGGCGCTCGACCACCGGTTTGACAGTGAGATAACCACTTTCAGAAAATCATTTCTTTCGCGTGGAGGAGATCTGCACATAATTTCGAGATCTAGATTGCCAGAGCGGGACACGAAAGCCTGCAATTGATCATTTGTGTATCCTGCAGAAAGTCTTGTCCATAAGAGCCGTGTTCGAATCGCGACCTGACGGAAGCGGAAAGATACATGGGATACCAGCAAGGAAGTGCAGCTTCGAGTTGAAAGATGCCCGATTTCGAAGATACGTGCCAAAAGCTCGTCGGGTAAACGACGCATTCCGTCTTCCAGTGCCAGGGGATCGCAACGTCGCTTAATGGTGCGGATCTTCTTCTCTAGCAGACTCCTGACCTTATTCAATGTTTTCATACAGAACATGGAATCTTGGAGCGCCGCGAGCGCGTCGCAAAGGAAGTGCAAAGGGTCAGTGTACAGATGGGAGCTGCCGCTTGACGATCATGATAGTCAAGTCGTTTGATGCATTTTCAATTGTACACTGTGGACTCACAATTTAGTGTTTCCATACCGGACGTCGTCCTCGAATGCACGATTCCATCCCATTTCCTTGATGCATGCGAGCAGTCTTATCAGGCCATCCAATTCATCTACGCGAGTCGGACTCGGAGTCTTTTCACCTTCCATGTCTAATCCTTCAGTATACTCGATTTGCAATATCGGATTTCCTGAATCTTAGTTGGTTTAGATTGGAATGGTCAGTCGCACAACAAGTGGTCGGAGAAAGACCTGGTTCCGAAACTCTATCCCTTTTTGGCTCGTTCCAATTTCAGAAGTTCGGGCCGTTGAGCATCCTCGGGCCGCTCATATTGCCGTCCACCGTAGCCACCGCCTGGAGACCATTTTATAGGACTACTCACTTTCGTGAAGAAAGTGAGCTGGAATGATGCTTTAAAATGAAGTCCTGTATGGGCGTATGGGCGTATGGACCCGGTAGTCGTGAGTCAAACGCTAAATGGTTACCATCCCTGAACGATCTGATCTGTGACCATTATCCAGTGCCACACTTACTCATACGCAGAACCTTTAATGTCACAGAAGGCCGAAGAGTTAGCGAACACACTTCTCTGATGCGGTGCCATTGTGAACCTGAAACCGCTGGAGTTTCAACGCTGTAAGGAAATTTCCTTCTCAATCAGTCAGATTCTCCACGACGAGTTTGGGGACAAACCGAAATGGGTTATTTGATCATTTTCCGTAAGCAAAGCAACAATTAGGTTGATATGACTGCTCACAATCTTCTTATAGACTCAAAACTGTCAAGCGGAAGTGGTTCCACCGTCCTCTTGACACCGGCGACGACATCATGATTATTTCCATGAACTGTCTACACCCGCTCCAGCTTTGACGACACTCACATGTACACGTATCGCACGCAAGGAATCAGTCCACTTCAGCAGCTTGGACGGTCGAGACATAGACTCGCAAAGGGTTGTCTGCCGGTTTGCGCCTCCAAAATCGTCTTTTTTTCCCATATTGGCGTGGCAAAAATGCTCAAATGTGAGCGTACAAAGCCAGGGCAACAACAATTTCCGCGCAAAGAACACATGGAAATTCTTGCGATGATCTTCGAATCGGAAGCACGAGGAGATATATTGAGTCAACTATGTACTTGGTTCACTATCGACTAAATTAAGTGAGAATTTTGCATCTGTCATTCATCATGTAAACAATAGCAATGCACGGTAAAGTTTGATCGACTCACAGAATGGGATCAAAAGACCATTTCAGTCTCTCCCCAACGTCGTCACTGAGATTCAGAAGGTAGTCCTCCGAAATGTTCTTGCACGAGATAATCTCGAGGGATTGGAGGCCGACATCTGCATCGTCAGAGAAAAGGTTCCTCGCCATTGCTTTAACATCTTCCCCGCAAAGTCGGTCGCAGTTTTGGAGTCGAAGGTGACGAAGAGATGAAAAATCTCCCCGGTTGGAGGTCTCCGCTTTCTTTGCAGAAACATAACCCATTGGAGCGTCGAAATGAACGGAGCGAACGATATCACAGCGGCGCACTAATCCCTCAAGAATTCCGAGCAAATCGCACGAACCAGAAATGCGAAGTCGAATTGTGGAGCCACAAGGAAATATTTCGCCGCTATCAGTGTAAAGGCATCCAATAGTGGTTTTGTCCAGGGATATATCCACCTCTGACGGTGACAGGTAAAGGAGAGCTCTGTTTAGTGGTTGGATCAATTGTTGAAGCTTTCCCTCGACAATAATAAGTTTCAATTTTTTGGAATTGAAAGAGTGCGGCGGCGGAATATCCTTTATTTCTAGCGGTGATCTGTGATCGGAAAAACAACGTGTCAGCGACAAAGACAAGTTCTGAAGGTTTTTCGCCTGGTAAAATGCCAGTGACCGAATATCTAAATATGTCGCGTGGAAATGCAATTCCAAGTGAGTAATTTGGGACAATTGCTGGTTGTTTGGCATGGTGGAGCCGCGCCCTACATAGTGGGAAAGCAATGGCGTGTTCCATTTCCCCAGATCGTGCGCCGAATAATGGGAAACATATTTTAAATTGGGGTATGTTGGGGTTTCCGACGCAGACGTCATGGTTTCATGCTGAAAGCCTGTCACAGTGAGGCTAGCCCACCGACTGGACAATGGCCCAACCAAGCTTGGAAAGGTACATCCGTCACATGGATGTTTCACAAGTATAACGTCGAGAGGCAGATTCCCGGCGCGGGACAAGAACGTCTGCAATTGATCATTGGTGTATCCCGCAGAAAGCCGTGTCCACAACAGTCGTGATCGAATCGCGACCTGGCGGAAGCGGGAGGATACATGAGATGCCCGTAGCGAATAAGCGCAAGTCCGAGTTGAAAGATGTCCGATTTCGAAGATATGAGCCAAAAGCTCGTCGGGTAAACGCCGTATTCCGTCCTCAAGAACGAGAGGAGCGCACCGTCGCTTAAGGGTGCGGATCTTCTTCCCGAGTTGATTTCGGACCTTGCTCAAGATCTCCATACAGATCTTAGAATCTTGGAGCGCTTCACGATGGGAGTGCAAAGGTTCAGCGTACGGGTACGAGCTGTCCCTAGACGATGGTCGGTCAAGTCGTTTGATACATGTTCAATTACAAATTGGACTCACGGTTTGGCTTGACCATACAGCACGCCGTCCTCGAATGCACGATTCCACCCCATCCTCTTGACGCATGCGAGCAGCCCCATCAAGTGGTCCAGATCATCTATTACGCTCGTCCGCGACAGTGTCCTAAGATCTTCCATTGTACTGGATAGATTTCTGAAATATATATTTGCTGAGTACGAGCCGCGTCTAAATGAATATCTGTTGCCAAAAGATCAGGTAAATAAACGAATTGACCGTAGGAAGGCTCGTTGAATACAAAATTGAGGCTGAACTTGGTTGTGTGACATCACCTTGTCACAAACCTCCGACGTTTTCAACCAATGCCGTCACCATCTGCTTTTCAACTTACACTTCCAGTCCGCCATCCAGACATCCATCGCGGTCTGCTGTCCAAAGTGTGAAAATCTTGCGTGTCGTGTCACGTTCCCGCCTCTCATTTTCTTCTTCTCGCATGCTGTGTCAAGCACACCGGAACCCCTATGGAAATCTTTGGGTAACTGGTATAGGTTCCATATTGTGAAATTTGAATCCTGGGGATGTATCAGGACACGGACGTGATTTACACGCGTTTGCGTTACTCGTATAAGTTAGGTCTGTCGCCTTTCCTAGCCAACCCACCAATTTCCTGACCATTCGCTCTGCAGGCACACGCGTCCTGCGCATGTTATTCCTCTACTATCTGCGGCCTCAAGCGTTTCAAGTTCTTCGTGACTTCCTCCGACACCGCATCATCGGAGTCTCGTCCACGCACAGTTCACGTCTCCGGTGCAGACACGAGTACCAACCTCCTATTCCTTGTCGCCTTCTTGCAAATCGCGTGGACCACCAGACGCCACGGTGCCGCTCTTCCATACCCAGGTCTCTGAGCTGTCGCGCCTCTGCAAGTGCCAGTGAGGCGTGCATGTCGTAGCGCTGCTGTTGGGATTTGCCGCTAATTGGAAACTGTTGTTGGCTTGCGCGGTAGGACCGTGGAACGTGGAATGTTGATGGGAAGCCTGGACTGCGTGATGGGATTGTTGGAATGGAACACTAGATGTGCGGCTGGATATCATTTTGATGCTGAAAGGGTCCTACATGTGTTACAGGTTCGTCACTCCACTTCTGCCTCCGATCCCACTGAGTAGCCTGACTAACTACCGGCTTTACAGCCACCATCTGCGCTGGTCAATACGACACCTCCAAGTTTTAGTCAATCGAAGGAGTCAGATCCGGAACGTCAAAGAGGAAGGAGAGGCGGCACTACCCCGTTAATTTTTTTTTTCAAAACGATTCTGCACGTGGTCACGCTCGTCTTGTCCACGTCAATCGGCACAAGTTCATCTAACATCGTGTCTGGATTCCGGAGAATGTGTTTCACGACCGTCTGTTCGTGGTTAGGGCCGCGAACAGAACTGCAAGGTTGGTTTGGCGAAATGGAGGGCGGTTACGGACGTCCGTTTCTGGGATGGATGGTACGGCGAGCGAGGATAGGCATCTGCAGATTCGTCAAGAGGTATCACTCTACCCGGACGACGAGAAGAAGGAAGGGTTGGAAGGATAGATTTGCAGACCAGTTCGCTTGGCGTGGTTGGTTGGTTAGTGAAGGTCAACCACCCTTTCCGTCCTAACTGACTTTTCTCATCTGTTTTTCAGAAGCGCTCCCATGACTTATCTGTCCCCTCGCTTTGATACATCGCCGCATCACCGCGTCCATGGCCTCCGTCACATAAGCGGTGTGGGCGGGTGCTTATGGCGTCGAACTCGAGCGCGGGATTGGGTTTGTCGGGTATAGCCCCTGTTCTGGACTGTATCCTCGAGCGTGGTGGATCGGACTCGTTTCGTTCGAGAATACGCATGGGTACCTCGCGCTATGGTGCAGTGGTCTACAGGACTCGTTTGTTCCACGATACTCGGAAAGCTCTGAAGGCTTTTCTGCGAGACACCTCAAGTTTGGACGTTTGCGCAAGATACCAACTATTGCAATACGTCTGGCGTGGTCACTGGTATGTTCGCTGCTGTGAGAGTTAACGCCGACGCTGAACTACTACCCTGTGTTTATTAGATCCACAGAGACGGACTGTTTCACTCGGACCCCTGAAGCATTTGTTCTTACGCCACCGGTGTGTGCGGCGCCAAGACTCCATCATCTTACTGGCTTCCGCTGCTCTCGAAGGAGGGCTTGGATGACCTGGGTTCATTTGATCGACGAATTTGGCCGTGGCGTATGGTTGGCGTTTCGTTGAGTGGCAAAATGGACGGTCAATGGCGTCGCGTGAATACCTTATTTTCTCAAATGCCAACTTGTGCTCGTGTTGGCCTGATAATAATTCGATGAATTTATGCATTACGTCCCTAAAGCTAATACATCGTCGCGTGATGACGCATAATGAAAAATATTTACTCGAGAGCGCATCTCCTCTATTATACTTTATTGGAACGCGTCCGTACCCCCCGGTTCGTATGAGTGTCGGTACAGTTCTATGCATCGTCTCCCCACGCAAAGGAGCAGACCACCCGTCCTGGCCATGACGCAACACCAAGACTATCTCGCCAGCTCGGATGAATGTAAGACTTTCAGCGGTAGTCCAAATGACCAGGTTCATCCTCACAACTGACAATGTCCTATGCTAGTTTCTCGCCACCAACCCAATTGAATGCGGTGAATACTTGTCAAAAGCATCGTGTTCACCGTCCTGAGACTATGCCTCTGCAAAATGATGTTCCGAATGTATCTCAGAAACGCGTATAGAATCCATGACTGGTCCCAGTAGTTACTATTGGCCAAATAGGAAGGATTGTTCGCAGAGCTCACCACCAGTTAATAATCTCCGTTCTGACCAGAATGACACGGGGTGACGAGCTTGACAGTGTTTAAGTCGGTTCGTTGAGCGTGCCGGGCCGTTCTCGTAGCTCGGGGAGGTGGCAGGGGAACGGAACTACACACGCTCTGTCCATTCACCGTTGAGAGGGAAGTCCAACACCACGCAAAATTGTGGCCTGGGTACCATCACCAGAGACGGGAACGGATATGTGCGCCGGACATATTTGGAACTTATTGGTGGAAATAGTCTAAATCGGTCCAAGGTTATAATCACCGCACGTAACTGTAGACAAAATCCACATAGGGCAAACAATAAAAGCGCGGACCCCATTCGGAATATGAGCAATAGACACATCCGTGAACCATTTGTTCGGCATCGCACCCGATTGGTGGAGAAACAGATATGTGTTCGGATATGTCCGATGCTCATATTCCAAATGGGTTCCACGCTTTTATTGTTTGCCCTATGTGGATTATGTCTACAATTATGTGCGGTGATTATGACCTTGGACCGATTTAGACTATTTATACCAATAAGTTCCAAATATGTCCGGCGCACATATCCGTTCCCGTCTCTGGTGCATGGAACTGCGTCGCGGCAACATCCGACGAAGATGAGCAAGCTTTACACGTCCAAAGCGTTGTGCGAGTACCGAGGTTTCTGAATCGGGTAACGATGTCGAAAGGGTCGGTAACACGAGCTTCGCGAGAGGGTACTTGGTGTTCACTCGAGGGAGTAGAGTAGATGAAGTAGTGATTTCGAGAAGACTGCCTCTAGTGGTCGAGTCGAGTAGATTTATATACAGGCGAGAACAAAGACAGTCAGAGAGAAAGAAACAAAGAGTCGAATGGAATCTAATGGAACAAGATGGAATGTGTACGCGCGTACGAACACGAGTTAAGCAACGAGGTGTGAGTGATGGTCTAGATCGTATGACGTAGCATGGATGGGTAAGCGGACCCTTACACGTTGAGACCAATGAGGAGCAGACATGAGAATGGGTAGCTTCCTACCACTTGTTAGTAAAGCACCAGCAGAAATAAATGGGACACGCTTACCGCTCGAACGAGACCCTTCGGGCATCCACACCACCGCGCCGAGTCAAAATCAAATCAACTTTGCGACCGGTCCATCACTAACGCCTCGCGACCCAGACAGGAAGCCAATCCCCGCCAGTGCATCCACAAATTTTCTTTGAATATCGTCCTGGCGACAGATTTGTGAGAAAACTGCAATCACGCTGTTCTCGTTCCTTCTGCTCGTGTCCCGATGTAATTGTCGAAGGCGAAATTCGGCAGGGGAGAATGGGCGTGAGGCGTTGGAGAAATGCTAGTCTCTGTTCGAGACAGTGCGAATGCGGTTGCAGTAGATGATTTTGGGCCATTCAGAGCGTCAACTGATTTCTAGAGGAGTTACGGTATGTTAGGCACGGGGGATTGATCTTTGACGATGAGCAGATAAATACTCACTATCAGTCTCGTATCGCCTTGCAGTCATCATATCAGTAGTCAACGGACGGAAGTCCGAAATCCCAAGAGGACCGGTGTCCGCCTCCACCCTCACCACCACAAAAGAGAACAGCCAGGACAGACGCACTAGAGTGAACCAGTGGTCATCCTCGAGTCTTCTTCACCACAACTGCACCTATCGTATCCAAATGCCCAAACACCAATGAACAGCAGAGTGGTAAAGCATGTTCCTTTTTGCCAGAGAAGCAGGCGAAAGCGACGCCTCTCGGAACCTAGGCGCTGTGTGGTGTCGTTGTCGTGTTAAGTTAGCATGCGTCTTTCTTCTACGCGTAAATGAAGGCGATGCGAGGTAAGATGTGTGGGTTTGGTAATGGAATGGATGGGGGTGGGAGAGGGAGAATGCGCAGAATGACGCGTGAATGAAGATTCTGGTTGTTGTTGCCCATGGGACGTATACTTTCGGATGCTGTCCGTCTACCGCACCGCATAACGGATGGAAAGGTTCAAATACCGCGCCTGAAGGAAGGTCACGGTTGTATGGTTATTTGACGATGGAAGCCGTAACTTTTTCAGTAGACTATCACCGGTCCGATCCGGTCCGGTTTGCCTGTCCGTGCGCGTTTGCTCAATGAGTGTTTGATTACACCTTTACTGAATCCACAATGTCATGTCTTCAGAACATAGCTCGAAAGCTGGAACAGACTCAGTCGGAATGGACCGAAGCGGTGCATGCATAGCTTGCCTCGTGCCCAGAGGCGCTGAAGAGGGCCGAACCCTCAACCTCAACTTTCAACCCGAACAGTATCCACCTCCCACAATGGCGGTCGCTCTGACGTTCGGCTCCTTCGGTGATGTCCTCGCATTGACTGGTCTTACTATTACCATTGCGCGATCTCTTAGTGACAGCATTGGATCCGCTTCCGACTTTCAAGACTTCATCGACGAGTTGCAGTCGTTGAAAGACGTCCTCAATAGGGTTGCCCCCCACTTATCCACTCCGATGGGTAGCAAAACTTCACCTTCATCTGCGTCTGCTGCTACCTACCCTCCCCGGGAAATCGAGCAATGCCGTATTGCGCTGGACGTTTTTCACAATAGCGTCAAGAAATATGAGGAAAAGCTCAGGGGAAAAGGCCCCAAAAGCTGGCTTTACAAGATGCTATGGGTATTATGGAAGAAAGACCAGATCACGGATTTCAGATTGAAGCTCGCCAGACACCGGCAGGCAATCACTATGCTCCAGGTCGCGCTACTAAGGTTTGCCGGGATATCCTTCGAATAGTGTGTTTAACTGATATTGCTGGTATACTCAATGCAGCGAACAGCTGTCGCGCAATGCGGCGGTGACTGATGTGAGCCAATTCCTATCTTTCCTCTTAATCCAAATTTATTGCGATTTCCAGATACCGCCTTCAATGAAAAACACCCTCGCAAATTCGATCGAATTTGTGGATGCGGTAGGGACTCGCGTTCTCTTTCACGCCGATTATTGTTCCACATGGAAGGTGCGTTCGCTGTGACCGATGGGTAGCAACGGCATTCACACGTTACTCGTCAGATGTTGGATGGTTTGCTCAAAACCCGTTTCGGAGATGCTCCTTTTGGTCGATTCGTTCAAGAGGGAGATTACCATATAACCCGTCACGATGGCAAGCAAGTCATTCATCCGCAAGAGTGGCACAGAGTAGTGCATGCAGGCATGGTAGTTGAGATGAGCATTATTTTGAAGCAGAGACAACCCTACAGCACAAAGATATGTCCGATATGTGGTTACTTGAATTCTGTTGCATCGCCCAAAGAAGGTTGGATTGACTGGTAAGTATAATGGATCGTTCTTTAATCACAGTAATAAATGGTTTAATTTCCAGTCTTGGCCCTGAATGTAATGCACGATTTCAAGTGTCGAAAATGGATGGAAAGGACGCAGTTAGCTACATCCAGGCAGTTGAGCGGAATTCGTAAGTATGTTCCGACCCGTCTGATCTGATTCTAACAATATCTCCATTTACCACAACAGCTCCGAGGAAAAATGGAGGATTCATGAAGTGATGCATCTCCGTTATGTGCATCTCATGTTTGTGGTATGTCACATCATTCTGTCTGAATTGTGCGCTGACAGGATTGTGTCCCTTCCCACTCCTCGTACGACATGTGACAGAACTCTAGATCTGCGAATGCAATGAACAAAAATCCTCGCCCTTGTGGTACCTGCCGACGGTCAATGATTCGTGTATGTATTCAATTTTCAACTTATTTCTTCCCTCGTGGTCTTACGTATTTGGAAGTGTGATATGTATTCTCCATTTAGCGAACAATTGTGCAGGCATTGCAAGGACCGTGGGCTGGTTTGTGTTCCATACGTACCCATTACTAGGGTTTCCCGTCTACGTCGACCGAGCAATTGGACGGCCGAAGGTTTATCGCCGACTGTCCAGGATGGCACGAGTGTGGACGGGGCGCCAAGAAGGTCTTTACTCACGTTCTCCCCTCTTCTCCCCTCTACGATAAATCTTCCATCTGGGTTGGGATTACAAAATTCACACCGAGCCTCGATAGTTCCGATGGGACGAGATCCGACGTAAGTCATTAAATTCCAAATATCAGGCTGAGATTCAACCACTGCATCCAGACACGGAAACCTAGCATCGACATCTGGGTGCAGGAACGAAATCTCATCTGTCTCGCCAACAGAATCCGTCTTCTGATGACTCTAGCCAACCCGATGTTTCCAACGGAACCATGCCATTCAAACTGATGCCTCATCGCTTTCGCGTGTGCTCAGAGCCAGAGAATTAATATTCACTGCGCCGGAATATTTGACCAGGCTCCTATGACGCTCATGTCAATTCAATGATTGAGGGGTAGATAACACACGGTTTGATAAAGATAAATACAAGACTATTACAATTTGAAGTGCCGTCGCAGGGTTATATTACATATTCCAACCATTCGCATATGCTTGCTCGCAGTTGGCCTTCGAAGCGAATGAAAGACGGCATCGACATGCTGAGTGTAGGCGTGGATTTGCGTTGTGACTTATTTCAAGCATCAACAAATTTAGAATTCTCGGCAATCACCATCCCGGGCCGGTCCGCCACCTCCTCTGCATGGCAATCCGACTCCGAAGTTCGAGCAGCAAATCCATCCGTTTCCTTAACGCTATACCTCCGGGTACGCGCGACGTCGTCGCCCAGTAGCTTCAATAGATGATGGACTCTACCGGTACTTGAGGAGCTGACGCGTTCGTCAGTCAAAATCACCCGTACGACAACCAGTCAAGCAGTAGACGAATGCGAGGCTGACAAGGAGGTGGCCAAGGACACATCCCAGCGTCCCATGGTGACTGGTACGTTTCCAGCATGTCACTGCGAGTTTCAGGGTCGCTAACGTGAAACGATACAGCCCATTGTGGCTGTTATGATGAGTGAGTCATTGTCCCCTTCTCTCACTGCTTGCTCGTGATAGTCCCTATGATACCTCACGTATTCGAATTCGACTTGGGGAGAAAAACGTTCATAATTATGTACGGCAACGGAGAGTGATGCATGAGCATCTGTTATGATCGAGGCCGGCAGCTATATCTCTTCCCCAATAATTGCAAAGTCATTTTAGACATGTGATGCCGATCCCTGCCCATGGCCGGGATAGCTTCGACTTGTGACCTCGATGCAGTGGCCTCACTCAATTTTAAGATTGAAGTGGGAAACTTTCTAGACACTCATCATATACGGAGTAAGTTGTGCAATGTACCTACCTGTTAATCGGTTGGGGAAGAATTTTGAAGGGCAAACCATGACACAAACAGTCATTTTTCAGTGAATTGCAAACTTATGCACTGACAATGGGCAGGTATGGATTATATCGGTTTGGAGCAGTAAAAAAGAAAGAAGGAAGATTGGAAACGAGCATGATCCAAATTTGTGGACATCGATGCGATTGGTTGGGTTCATTCTACATTAATAATTGCTTCAGTTCGCCCACTTTGCTTGACCTTGAACTCGACTAGGACTTGGCTTGGTTTAGTTCAGGTTTGAACGACCGTTCAAGACCGAACTGAAGAAAGACCATCCGCATGAATGAAGTTGCATGTGTTGGCAAACAGGCATCCGCGTTTGCTCGTGAGCCAGAACTAAAGGTACAGTAAGTGCACTTTGCCAGGGAATGACATATGCTTGGCATACCGGACATATCCGTGGCCGGTCCTGCCAAAATTACTTATTTATCAGCCTGGATTCAGAATATACTGAATGCAATGACATACCAGATCTGGCCTTAGAAGCCTGAGATGGACGCTACGGAGGTGCCTCAATTCTTCATCTTCGGACATGTGGTCACTGGGGTGGCTGATACCGACCGATTCCTTGCGTCGTGGGACCCCCCGTTGAAATAATGGAGCCACAATTAGCAGAAGGACAAGTTGATAACATCATCGTGTACAATACCTGCAAATTACTGTTATAAGTGTCATCGCTCTTTTCCCACTGGCACAGCTCATCGTAGGTTTGTTCTGAGATTTGAAATCGTGCATTGCAACCAGGTCCAAGACTGCAAGTTGTTATGGTTGCGCATTGAGAGCAATATTGCACTCACCAATCAATCAAACCATGAGTAGTTTTCAAATTAAAATTCTGGTACCTGCAGATTGGACATATTCTCCTGTCGAAACCATTGTTTTGCCGTAGAATAATACTCATTTCAATCACCATCCCCGGCCTCACCACTCTGACCCATTCTTGCGGAAGGATGATCTGCCTGCCATTGTCACAAGATAACTCGTAGGCACCACGCTGAACAAGGCGTCCACCAGGTGCATTGTCGAAACGTCCTTTCAGCATATGGTCTAACATCTATCAAATAAATGCATGTGAATGCTGTTGTTTAATTGCATATGAAGCGCCAGATCTACCTTCCAAGTGGAGCAATAATTGATGTGAAAGAAATTGCGTGTCCCCAGTGCGTCGACTAGCTCGATTGAATTTGCTAGTGTGAATTTGACCGAACGCGGGATCTGCCAATTTAAAACATGTGAGTTCTATTGGCGTTTACCAAGAAATAACCTACAACTGCCTCAATACGCGAAAGCTTGTCGCTGGGATGGAGAATGTAGGCTTATATCAGCATTACATTTAAACATGGTGGGGGAGCAAGCGAACGTATTTGACAGCACTGCAAGTGCGATGATCTGTTGTCTGTGTGTTGCGAGTTTCGCCCTAAAACTCATGACCTGGTCCTTCTTCCACATTGCCCAAACAATTTTATTCCACCAGCCCTTAGGTCCTCCTTGATTGAGACCTCTTTCGTAGCTCTTCACATTTTGGCGAAATGTTTCCATCAATGAACGACACTGCTCTATATGAGAGCGAATAGCAGCGGAAATAACTGGAGGACTGATTGTGCTGATTGTGCCTTCGCTAGTAGCCGCAGCGCTTGCCGTCGACAAGTCTTGGTTCTGAAAGACAGCAAGTTCGAGGATCTCTGTCAGCGATCCCAACTCTTGGATGAAGTCTTGGTAGTCAGAAACTGAGCCAGTGCTGTCATTGAGCGATCGCACGGATGCGATGACAACGCTAGTCAAGGTGAGGATATCTCCAAATGATCCAAATGTAAAGGCGGCCATCGTTGGAGGGCAACACAGCTGAGGACGAAGGTGAAAGGTTTTGAGCGCTAAATGACACGCGGATAGAGGTGTGAAGGCTGTGCATTTGACTTTAGCATCGCCTCCCCTTGCTCTTTCTCCGACCCGTGTGTTCTGCACACTTCGGACTTTGGATTGGCTCCATATTTCCTCTCGGCAGATGTGAGCGACGTGACCACGGACGAAGGAGTAAACATCATGCAGTTAACTTCATTTCAGTTTCAACGAAGGAACACAAACTATTTGCAATTGGTCATTAGGATGACCCACCAAACCCAATATTAATGTACTTCGGATATCGAAGACTCATAGCCACGGCTGTGTCATGCCCAGTGGCCCCAGTCCCGTCTCCTTCCTCTTGGTCGCCGCACTACGCATAGGAGCATCATTCGGCGCAGCGACGGCGTCTTCTATCTCAGGGAAACTCGACGCTCAGACCTCTTCAAATTCTTCCTTCTGGTATGGTGGTCAACGCGCCCATCCCCTCCTCGTATCTTCGCTGGTTTGGCTCGTACGAGTGCTCCTTCCGGATTCAATAGTTGTGGTAATTCAATATCCAAGCTTGCGAGTGAGAATTGTCATTCAACCCAAATATCGCATTCTTTTGAACATATTAGTGTCTCACTCAGCTGTAATCAGATGGCGGCTGTGGCGCCAGTGGTCAGGCGCATGATGAGGCAGTGATACCTCGCAAACGGGAATGTGTCCTTTCCAGACAAACTCCACGCCAAGCCTAGATGCATCCCCACCTTCGCCTTCACACTCAACCCATCGTACTATCGTCATAGCTCATGCCCATACTGACCACCTCATTCTGGCGGGACACACAATTCGTTCGAAATATGATAACGGAATCCGAAGCTCGATGTGTAGCATGAGCTGATATGCCTGTCGTGCTGACAGCGCTCATTTAATCAACGGACGTCGTTCCGCCTTTCAAGGGTGCTTTTCATGACCCCTACGAGGTACGTTTTGGGTGTATTTTTCCTTCCCAAGTTCGCCTTTAATGACACTAAATTTTTAAAGACTTTGTTTAGAGGTCTACAATGCATCGATGCAATTCGAGGATTGACCAAAAAATCATGTTGATGGACGATTGATCTGAATTAGCTACGCTCCTGAAGTGTGTTAACAAGCATTATTGTCGTAACAACGGACAATGTTCGTTGGCGAAAAAGACGCTTCTCGCGGTTAACGTATACACTATATCGACCAAGATCTCGCCGTTCGTGGAAAGTCAGCGGTACATGCTTCAGATATTCCAATGTCGGGTCAAATAACATTTTGATGATTTTACAAACGTGTACTGTTCCACTCCAGCGACGAGGTCGGGATGGGGAGATCTATTGGGTCATTGATATACTTGGTTCATTATCGAAAAAATTGAAGTAATGGTTATCGACGCCCCTAGGAGTTTGTTCAACTAACGTATATATCGTCCACGTTGTCACTTGCAGCTGTAATCAAGGGACAGTTGTAAACAGTAGGCATTCGGCGTAAAATTTGATTGACTCACGGAATGGAATCAAAAAGACCATATCAGTCTTTCCCCAACCTCGTCACCGAGATTCAGAAGGAAGTCCTCTGAGATGTTTTTGCAGGAGATAAACTCGAGGGATTGCAGGCCGACATCTGCCTCGTCAAGGAGAAGGTTGCTCGCCATGATTTTGACGTCCTCTTCGCAAAGTCGGTCGCAGTTTTCGAATCGCAGGTGACGTAGAGACGCAAAATCCCACCAGTTGCACGTTTCGATTTCATTTGCAGAGAAATACCCCAGTGGTGCGTTGAAATGCACGCAGCGCGCGATATTGCAGCGGCGCACTAACCCGGCGAGAATTTCGAGCAAATCGCACGAAGTTGAAATGTGAAGTCGAATTGTGGAGCCGTAAGGAAATAGTTCGCCTCTAGCATAGTAAAGGGCTTCCATAGGAGTTTCTCCCAGAGATATATCCACCTCTGATGGTGACAGGTAACGAAGAGCTCTGTTTAGTGGTTGGATCACATCTTTAACCATTGTGCTGCCACCCTTGACAATAAGTTTCAATGCTTTGGAGTTGAGAGAATGCAGCGGCGGAATCTCCTCAGCGTTTTGGTGGCATGGGTAATGACAGTAACAATCTGTGAGTGTCAAAGACAAGTTCTGAAGGGTTTTCGCCTGGTAAATGGCTCGCGCCAGTGATCGAATATCCAAAAACATGATTTTGAAATCCAATTCCAAGCGAGTAATTTGGGAAAGCTGCTGGTTGTTTGGCATGCGGGAGTCACAGCCTACGTAGTGGGATAGAAATGGCGTATTCCATTTGCTCAGATAGCGCGCCGAGTAATTGGAAACATATTTTAAAATGGGGAATGTTGTCGTTCCCGCGACAAATGTCATGGCATCATGCTGAACGCTTGTCACAGTGAGGCTGGCCCATCGGCATGATAGTGGCCCAACCACATTCGGAAAATTAGATCCATCACATGAATGATCTACAAGTATAACGTCGAGCGGTAGATTCCCGGAGCGGGACAAGAAAGTCTGCAATTGATCATTTGTGTATCCCGAAGAAAGCCTTGTCCATAACGGTCGCGATTAAATCGCGATCTGGCGGAAGCGAGAGGATACATGAGATGCCCGCAAGGAGAACGTGCAGGTTTGAGTTGAAAGATGACCGATTTCGAATATATGAGCTAAAAGCTCGTCGGGTAAACGCTGCATCCCGTCCTCCAGTACAAGGGGAGCGCTACGTCGTTTGAGGGTGCGAATCTTCTTCCCGAGGTGATTTCTGACCTTGTTCAAGGTTTCCATGCAGACCTTAGAATCTTGGAGCGCCTCACGAAGGGAGTGCAAAGGTTCCGCGTAAAAATGCGAGGTGTCGCTAGACAATGGTCAGATTGTTTGATACAATGTCATTTTTACACCTGACTCACCAATTAACTTCACCGTACAGGACGTCATCCTCGAATGCACGGTTCCATCCCATAGTCTTGACGCATTCCAGCAGTTTCACCAAGCGATCCACATCATCCACGCCAATTGGACTGGATATCTTTACACCTTCCATGCCTAAAGCTTCGCAATGCAATTTCAATATAGATTCCTGAATCCTCGCTGTGTCTGGCCTGAATAGGTTGTCGCCCAAAAAATAGCTGGAGAATCGACTGCAAAAGGAGAGGGTTGGATCATCCGTGGCTCGGACCTCTGATACCCCCTTTCAAACGACTTCATTATGTAATTGAATCGATCTTTTTCCAATGTCAACACTGCTCTGGAGAGAAATTCTACGCCTGGCCACGTATACCCACACCTACTTCGACACCTCACTGCAACCGGACACTTGGGATCCTGTTTCGGAAGACTTCATCAAACGATATGAGGCTAATTTTCGAACCAAACGAGCATTAGCATTCGTCTCACGACAGATCCACCATTTAGCCCTCGAATGCCTTTGCGACATTCTCATCATTGCACCTTTCGAATATGATCCCACAAAAGGCGTAATATGCCTCCAATTGGGACGAGTCAGTCCACTGACTCCGCATCTATCGTCTACTCGACATGTGCTGATGGATTCCTTGGCCGACGAATACTTCGATGATGCGGCACAGTCGCTGGATGATATTTTACGACGATGCCATAATCTTTGCGGGCTGTTCCTATCGTTTATGGGTCGGGGCTGGATCGGCCGTGAACAGGGAAATTTCTCATTGCAAATGCAAATCGCTCGAGCCGTGTGTCCAGGATTACAATTTCTCCACATACGAGGACAAATTTGGGAGGATGTGTACGAAGCTCTCATGGATCGGGTGTCTTTAAGTCTACGTGCCCATCTTATGGTAGCAGAAACGATGCCGAACATTGATGGAGTGGGCGGCAACACGACTGTCCAGCATTCCGAGGAAATTCTTTTTCCACGGCTCAACTCATTTTACTGGTACACATTTGTCAACACCAAACTTTCGTTTTCCGCGTTCAAAATGTCCTCGCTGACATATCTGGTCATTGGGATTCCTTCACCTCGCGATATCTTAAGGCAGATTTTGGAGTCTGCTAAAGATTCCCTCCTCAATCTGTGTCTTGGAACGCTGTGCGTTGTCGATATGGAAGTACTGTCCATCGCTCTCAGAGCTTCGCGTCTACAGCCCTTGGCATATCCGATTAGGGAGGGTTCTGTGGCTTGGTTGAATGACGAGATGCGCCACGACGAGCTTCGAGAAATTACAGTCACCTACAAAATGTCCCTGGAATCACCAGATCAGATTGTCCGCAATTACTTCCACCCTATTAGTAAACAACGATTCCCCATGCTCAGTACTGTTACACTCCTCTCGGATTTCGGTCCCAATCACCGCTTGGGAGTGTATGACTTAGAGGATGGAAAACGTCTAGAAGACGGGGAAACGTTTGGACCAATGAGTCTTTATCTCCGCGGTAAGCTAATTCCCGTATCTGA
This sequence comes from Rickenella mellea, assembly GCA_004355085.1. Taxonomy (NCBI): domain Eukaryota; kingdom Fungi; phylum Basidiomycota; class Agaricomycetes; order Hymenochaetales; family Rickenellaceae; genus Rickenella; species Rickenella mellea. The sequence goes on from ML170182.1 coordinate 60,825, forward strand.
GCGAAAGAAAAATGTTTAACGAGTGCTCATTAGGCCCACACAACGAAATGTTGACCGATTTCAATGAAGCATTGTGATGTAGTCATCACCATGGATGCACAGGCGATTGGCTCGATCAGAATGACATATTTATTCATACTCCGGTAACATTCAAGCACATAAATACCGATCGCGTTGCATATGGCTGGCCGCTTAAATTTGTCGCTCGAATTATACCGCCAACCTGTCCTGCTCCTTCTTCCCGTTGCAGCTGTTTTCTCACTCTTCACATTTTTGTTCTGATTTCGCTGTAGGAAGTAGGTATGCCCTTCCTTATTCGTCGTTCTGGAGTGTCCGCTAATGTTAAATTTCAGAGACGAGTGATGGATGTTGTAACCAATGTAGAGACCTGTGCCAATGTGCCCATGTTGATATCGACTTTTGCGGCTCAAAGCCTATAATTCTTTGTCGCATTAGCGACATCCTTCCTCATTGCGCCCACCCATACATCATATCTCGCAGGATCGACCATCAACTACGGAATTACATCAGTCAAATTTCATGTGTTTCCTCTTTACGGAGCGATGTCAACGGACGGGGTCAGATCCTTTCGCCAATCCGTTAAAAGCGACGGAACTGGAGGCGAAGGACGAAGAATGCAACAGATTCCAACGCTACGAAGACTGGGAAGAACCATGGTACTGCTGCATCATGCCTGCTTCCTTTTACTGGTGCGCAAGACTGCATTTAATGTCAAAATTTATGCAAGTTCGTGGTGCGATTTTGCCGGCACCGCTTACCTTAGACAGTCACCATACGCCGTACCTAAACGATACACTGCTCACCAGCAATCCAAGAGAGTTTCACGTCCTCCATGAACAGTTACTCCGCTATAAATAAAATTGTGAGCTTGCCCTAAGGGCCTCGATGTTTAAGTACGAGTGAGTCCTTTTGAAAAAATGACCTCCGTCAAGAAGGCTGACTTGTAGTAGTGCAACATCACTCCTCTACAGTACAGCAACATTTTTCAGTGCTATGATGGTGTTGGTGGTGCGTCAGAGGTTGTTCAAGATAGTACGTTGCTCCAGCGGGTCCACGTGTGACACGGGTGATGACAATATATGAGTGTACAGTCGATCAGTACAACTCGGCAACGGAGCACGTGGCTTGTCCCTTGATGGTAGCAACAAGCCACAAATACTGGAACATGTAAGCAGCACGTGCCCCACGTGGGTTTCCTCAACAACGCGTCAACACCGGCGTATCAAATTGTCGATCTCCCCACACAAAGAAGACCCCGAATCCTGCCAATATCGCTTCGCTCTCTCCGTGCTAGGGGCAGGGGCTGGTGGCGGCGCCATTTCTTGGCGCCTGCTGCGCCTCTAATTTCTCCATTGGTGCACGGCGCTTCCTGCCAATGGGCGTCTTGCAAACCTCGCTTCGCTCTCCGTGCTAGGGCAAGGGGCTGGTCGCAGCATCGGTTATTGGCGCGCCGGATAGAAGTTTATATTCTCCACCAGCTGTTTCCGGTATTTCCCGCCAATGGCCTTCGTCCCGGGACAAGGAGCTTGTGCATTCTGGTTGCGACGCGTTTCACGGTGGCTTCGTCTATCAGCTTTTATTTAATTGCATCCAAGCATGTGCACTCTGCTGGTACACGGACCTGTGCTAGATGTTTCGGCTTAAACTGGTCTGATGTCTTTGAATTCAGTGTGTATGCTAGATCATTTCAATTCAGTAAGCTCTCTCCGAAGCGAAACTTTATGGTCGAGCTGGCGAGACATTGTAGAGCAGATTGTCCCCCCCCAATATACCCCCACTCTCTTATTCTACTTCAAGGACTTCATGAACAAGTTTGCAAGCCGTGACCAGAGTGTTATTCAAGTTTCTGAGCTGTCCGATCTTCTACAATCGTATCAGAGCCTTCCCAGTCGCCCCCCCTTGCCCCCGCTAGCTCAAAGTGCAGGCTTTCAATTGATCCAAAGCCTCACGGCTATCCTTACGCCTATCTCTGGTGAATCGAATGTAACAACCGCGCCAGCACCTCATCCACCTCCACCCAATCCATCAGCTCATGGCTATCCGGTCGACATGTTTGGCTACAAGAGTACTCGTCAGACCACTCTGAGCAAAGTTTACCTTCATCCGCTGGGATACCACGTCGAATACCCCATCTCAGCAGTGCGAGGCCATGTCGGCCATGTTTTCGCCGTAGATCCCAGGACCGCAAAGGCTGAACACCCCCGCAAAAACATATGCTATGGCCTTGGGTATCCCAGGGGGATGCATCACAATCGGACGTGCGAGCTCCTCCGCGACGATTCTGGTCAGCTTGTTCTATGTGATGAAGAGTTCGCTACATGTGAGCGCCGGTTCTTGCATGCGTTGGAGATATATATTTAATATTGACATTACAGGCCAAGGGGTTAAGATATGCGAGTTCTCGGATATTTCACACCGATCGCGACCGCATGTTGAAGCCACTCGGGATGCTCTTCGGGAGCGTTTAGCTCAGGATGCAGATCATTTGGCAGCGCTCACTGTTCAGCAGCTGCTATTGAGAAAAACTGTGGCGCTTAAGGCCGCTCTTGAACAGGAGCGTTGTGGCTGCCCTCTTGACAAAGCCACTAATATGTCTGCGGAGTCGGAGCAAATGTATGAGCAATGGAAAGACGACAGGGAGAAGGCGCGCCGTGGTCAGCCAGTACCGGTGCAGTGTCAAGGTCAGTTGATTTTTGACAGGAATATTCAAGGCGCACCAAGAGTCCGGTAAGTGCAACATATATGCAGGTATCAATTATGTCTCACAGAATCGTTAGATGCGAGCATTATAGCAGCCTAAATAAGTGTCATCGGATCGATTATTCCCGTGTTCAACAAGTCGATGCCGGGTATCTGGAAGCATTATTCAACGGAGATGAAGAGGAGCTTGAGCGCTTTGAGTGCGAGCCACAGGCCGCCGGATGGGGACCACGAGGGAAGTGCTTTGCTGTAGCAAACTCTTCATCATCCCTCACTTCCTGTCGTAAGTTCTCACCTTTGCGTCAACATTTTTGTTCATGGAACTGAGCACTGTTTTGCATACAGCATGTCCACATCGAAGCGAAGACCGACCCGGTGAACTTGTTCGTGGCACCATGACCGTGCAGAGTTGCTCAGCGCGCTTCCAAATTTTCACACCATACGATCTCCAAGCATGCCCCCGTATTGCGCTCATAACGTCTGGATGTCACTACCATCCAATCCCCCTTCCGACGAGAACGCCCCCATCTGTGGAGAAGATCGTGGGGGACCTTCTTCTAGCGATTGGCCCTGATTTATCGGACATGACCCCCCGGCGCTTCATGAGACACCCAGTTGTACGGACGAAGCTGAGGCAGCTAATGCCTACTTTGAACAGCCCGACACTCACCGATCTCCATGTGTCGCTGGTTAACAAGGATCATTTGCGTGTCATAATAGACCGCGTGAAGGGGCTGCACTTTCCGTTCGGAACGGATTGGCAAGGTAGGTGTCATGCCTCGTCTTGTCCAATTTCTGCAAATATATTCCCATTTCTAGGTCTACTGAATTTGAAACGCTCGGAAGATGAAACCCTGAAGGTCGAAGATCAATACATCCGTGTTCTTATTGAAGAGAAACCCGATGCTGAAGATTCAAAGCCGCTTCGATTTGTAGTTTGCATGACGCCATCTAGCAGCCGTCGACTTGTATTGGCTCAATTCATTCAGAGTGATATAAGCTTCAAGCGAGCTCCAGGCTACCTGGAGTTTGAGCTCGTTGGATGGGATCACCAGAAGAATGTCGGTTCGTTAACACACTCCTTGCCTATCTCCTCTCAAATACATACGAATTTCTCCGTTTCTAGCAGTTACTTATTGTCGTGCGTTCATAAATCGACAAACAGCAGAGGCACATAGACGTCTCCTCCATGCTATCGACGAGGTTGTTGAGAAGGATACTGGTACACGGTTGAGTTGGCGGCATATACATGCAGAGGAAGTAGGGGAGATGACAGGCATCCTGCTCTGGGCTACGGATCAGCACCTTGGTCAGGCAAATGGTACGTGAACTCTACCTCGCTCCACGTCGATCTAACCGGAATAATGCCACTCCCTAGGTATTGGTCTGTATCTTCGTGATGTTGCCGACATGTGCAGCGATAAGCGGGACCTCCACGAACCATCACGGTTCCTTACGTCTCTCACAGTCCACGACCACCTTCGCCGACTCCTACGACTGTGCGATGTCCACTTGAAAAGGAACATTAAAACCTGCAAAGTCAATGAGAGCGTCAAGGCACACATGCGAAGCATTCTATGCCTCACCCACAGCGATCTAAATGGCACAATCGAGACGATACGTCGTGAAGGCGGAAAAGCGGGATCAGGTATTTGTTCTATTTGTTTCACACCCTCGTTTCACTTTGGCTCACCACAAACAACTACAGATTGGATAGACGACAAAATCAAGAGCGGGTTTGCTCTTCCAGCAATATGCTGGGAGCTGAGCTTCATCCCAAAGGAGGTCTGGCTTGCGGGCGATTCAAACACCAACATTACCGAAGCCGCACATGCCGATGTCAATCGAGAAGGAACAGGATGTACGCTGCTTGGGGCGGTTATGAAAGGACGGGAGTTTGACATGCAGAAGGATCGTGTTCTCAGAGCTCTTGCTGATGTTGGGATCGGGCCAAGGAGCGTCCCTCGGAATGACTTCTTCCGACACACCAAGGCTTTAAAACGAAACCGTAAGCATGCGAGCATCTCACTGTGAATCTAGTTTCATTGACTTGTTTTCAGAAGACGGCAGAATTAAAGGATTAAACGCAAACGACGCGAAGATCGCGGCAGCCAACACAGCTATCACCACAGCCCAGCAATCGGTACTGACTCACGAAATGAATCTCCGAGAGGTCCAAACTGCCTTCAATAGGCAGTCCAGAATTGATGGGAAAGAACAGCCAACACGCCGCCGAAAGCTCCTAACAGCCGCTGACGTTGACATCGCTGAGTCGAGGCTCGCCAAATCACAACATGCCCTTCAAAAAGCTACGGCTACTGGAAGAAAGTTCGAAGGTCTTGGCAGTGGACGGGTTGCGCCTGTCATGGCGTTCAATGGTTTTGAACCTGGAGTGCATAGCAACAACGAGATGGACACAGTCAACTCCGTCGAAGTGTCTTTCGAAAACGTCGACATTGCTTTCGATGTCCCCCATCTGGATAACTCTACCACCGGCATATGTTCTCTGTCTGTTGAGGAACCCCCCGCACCTATGCCGACGTCTTCAAGACAAGCTTCAGCCATACATGCACCCATCATTAATGATGCTGACATTGCTTTCGATGCCACCCACGCGAGCACCTCCGCCGCAATACGCCCTTCGTCCGTCGTGGAAACCCCCGCACCCATGTTGACAGTATATACACCTCGACACATCTCAGCCACGCGTACCCCCATTGTTGATAACATCGAGCAGCCGCCGCCAACAGGGCTCATATATAACCCAAACTATAACACTAGCTATTACCGTCATGCATATTACAGCTGAGGTTACCTACGAAAGCTTCGAGGTTGGTCTATTAGTCAATGAATGCCAGTTATGAATTACAAAATATAGGTTTACATAGTGAAACATGAAGCGAGGGTGAAAGACACAGCACGATTGGCGAAACAAATCAAGTAAAGTTGTAGAGAGGGTAGTCCTGTGCAGCTGCCAGTGTGGAATACATCAACGGAACGTTTCAGAAATCCTCATCGACGGAGCTATTTGTGTCGAATTTCAATCAGCCACTGCGTCGACATGCAACGATGCGAACGTACAATGTTTTGCTTGAGGTTGCTTCAGCCTTGCTGGCCGCCGTTCCACCGGTCGCGCTGGCATTGTCATTGGCCTTCGAGTAGTCCGACACACGCTTCGCAAAGAAGTTAGTTTTTCCTTGCAACGAGATCATGTCCATGAAGTCAAACTAAGTTGAGGTTAGTAACATGACGTATGGACGAGCTGAAGGTAGCTTACGGGGTTCGAAACGTTGTACTCCTGCTCGTTACCGAGAGAGACGAGCAGACGATCGGCAACGAATTCGATGTATTGATGCATGAGCGTCGCGTTCATGCCAATGAGTGCGCATGGTAATGCGTCTGAGATTAATAGTTAAGTCTTGAATAATTGGTAAATTGATTTTGATGACCTCACCTGTTAAGAATTCTTGCTCGATCTTAACCGCCTCTACGATGATTCGGCGAACAGTATCGGGGTGAGGACGCTTGCGGAGGTGGCTGAACAAGAGGCAGGCAAAGTCGGTGTGCATCCCTTCGTCGCGGCTGATCAATTCATTGCTGAAGGTCAAGCCGGGCATAAGACCACGTTTCTTCAGCCAGAAGATTGAGGCGAAGGAGGCAGAGAAGAAAATGCCTTCAACGGCGGCGAATGCAACAAGGCGTTCGGCGAACGTGGAGCGTTTGTCAGATATCCAACGGAGGGCCCAGTCGGCTTTCTTTTTTATGCAAGGAATGGTGTCGATTGCGTCGAAGAGATATTCACGCTGAGCAGCATCCTTGATGTACGTGTCGATGAGCAGTGGGTATGTCTCACAGCGGATATTCTCCCTGCGTAACGTCAGTAAGGAATGCAGGGGGATATAAAAGAGCTGACATCATAACCTGGAAGCCGTAGAGGCACCGGGCTTCAGCAGCTTGAACTTCATTACTGAAACGCTCCACCAAATTTTCATTGACAATGCCGTCCGATGCCGTGAGGAATGCGAGGCCACAGCTGACGAAACAGCCATTGTTGTCGTTGAGTCTGTTCTGCGAGTCATGCGTACCCATTGACAGATCCATCTCCTCGGCATTCAGAAGGATGCTTCAGCTCTCACGTACGTCTGCCCAGTCTGAATGGAGGCGTCAGTACGCGTGGTGCTGCGAATAATCTGATACGTGATTCATTGAGTTAGGAAGAGGACGAAGCGAAGTTCGGACTCCTGGAGAAGTGGTTCTCACTGGTACCCGGGTTTTCTGAGTAGCAGGGACTCCGAAGATAGGTGAAAATTGAAATTTAACAAAAACTCCGCTCACACCTCAGTTCACTCCTTAATTTCTGCGCGCAAGGTGGCCCGTACATCGCGTAGCCTATCCCGATGGTGTTTCGGGTCCGGTTGGCTTGTACTGGTGCGCTCTGAGTGACGAGGAGTCAAAAAACTGGCGAAAATCGAAATGGAGCAAGAACCCCACTTACAGCTCAATCCAGTGCCTCAGTTCGCCTTAAAAATACAGTCCGTGCGTTTAATAGGCCATATTGACCTGAAACAGGGCTCCGATTGCCTGTACTTGGGTGCTCTGAGTGGGACATGTCCGAAAAATAAGTGAAAAATCGAAATAAATAAAGATCTCCACCTACCAGCTAAACCATCAGCTTGTTTCTCCATACCAACACAGCCCGTGCATTGATTAAACAGCCCTGACGTGGTTTAGAGCCTGTATTGCCCAGACTGGCGCATTCTGAGTGGAAAAGACCCGAAAAATAAGTCAAAAATAGGAATATAACCACAAAGCCACCTACAGGTCCATCCAGTCCTTCATTTCGGCTCAGAAGGACACCTAGTGCGTCGCATAAGGCACCATGATGCGTTCTTGGGTTCGGATTGCCGCTACTGGGGTGGTCTGCGCAGGAGGAGGTGGGCAGAGTGTGATCAGGGTTTGTCACGGAACTTTGGCGTCACGGGTCACGCCAAGCGGTTTTTTGCAACGCGTCGCGTTGAACCACAACACCAGCCACGACGTGCCGCCGTGAGCGCGTCCCTCTGTGCAATGTACGTCTTTCCATCGCCAACCCCTTTCACCTGGCATGAGTCTGCCCTAGCCCTTCACTCACTGAGCGTGGATCCAACCTGGGAACCACGGGAGGCACGCGTCGGGCACGCCGGGCAGACTGCGCCAGATTCCTCCGCCCATCCACCGCATGCGCACATAGCTCATGCCATTTTTTTTAAACAGGCAACAGCCTTCGTCGACGTTTGGCTTTGTAGGTTTTTCTTTTCGTTTTTTTTGGACAATTTTCTGACCCCTGGGTTAGACACGCGCGGTATCGTATTCACCGTTTGCTCGGGTGATCAGCCCAGTCATTCTCCCAGAGGATATTGACATTGAGCCGCTCGTACAGCGGGCGGCGAACGAAGAGCTTCGCCGCGAAGAAGAGGGCGACTTCGACGACGAGCTTCCATTGGAAGACCCCAGTGTCACCCAACCCGTCGAATCGAGCAATAACTGTAGCTCCAAGCCAGCTGTGAATGGTCCAGGCACACATCAGAAGTTGAGGACCAAGAAAAGGCGTCGAGCGGAGCGTGAGGAGCGTGACAACCCCAGCCTTCCTTTTGTGAAGGACATCTCACTCAAACGGCGTCGAGAGGCCGAACCAATCCACACCACTGTCATATCAGACGAACTCCGCGTGGCATCCACAGGCTGGATGGGAGCGCGCGCGCGCGCCACAGCTATGGACAAGAAGGTACACACGCTTGAAGGCTTGCTAAAGCCCGGCAGCGGCTTCGCGCTTGTAAAATGGGATGGCCGGTGCGTGCTTTTCTAGCGTATTATTTGCTTGCCTCCCTTAACATGCTAGCCATAGCACGCCTCGCCCAATCGTTGACCATAAAGGACGAGTGGTCATGGTCCTTGTTGGCCGACCTCATGACGATAGCTGGATGGCTGAGGTCGCAGATGACGCTGCTGCCGCCATGCACGATGCCTCTTCGGAGTGTGCATTCACCAAGGCGCAAACCGATCACCGCCGAGGTAGGTTTCCGGCCTTAGCCATAGGGGTGTCCTTTGGTGGAGGACAGCGCGTAAGCCATGCCCTACGTCCATTTACTGCCAGCACTGACGTCCACTAGATTCCCGGAAACCTTGCCAACACGGCCAGAAATAAAACCGCTCTAGAGCGCTTGCTTCAGAGGAGCTCCATCAAACGACTGGCAGGCTTCGCGTCTAGTACGTCAAGGCATCCCTTTGTCATTGCCTCCCCCTAACAGCTGTTCAGGCTCGTTGGCTCTCTTTGCGCCAAAGCTAGCTCAGTACTACGAATCCACCATGGATTCTTTATTCAAATCTGACCCAAAACTTCGCCGAAACTTCCGAAACAGCTACTTCCCATCCTCCACCTTCAACCTTGGCCCTCAAGTCGAGTGTCTTCCCCATTACGACACTGCCAATCTCTCCTTTGGCTGGTGCTCGATCACCGCGCTTGGAACCTATGACCCTTGTCTTGGGGGGCACATCGTCTTTTGGGAGCTTGGATTGGTGATCGAGTTCCCTCCTGGCTCTACCATTGACACCCCTTCGGCTTTATTCAAGCATGGAAACGTCAAGATTCGAAAAGGGGAGAAGCGTTTTTCCTTCACACAATATGCGGCCGCGGGGTTATTTAGATGGGTGGCGAACGGCATGAAGTCGGATAAGCAGTTGGCCCTCAGCGATCCAAAGCGAAAGCGTGAGATGGATTCTCAATCGTCAGAGCGATGGAGGAAGGGGTTAGATATGTTCAGCACACTTTCTGAGCTCATGGAGTAGCCTTAGTCAACTTAAATTAATGTCAATGAGACAATTTTGAGCAAATCAGATGTTTATAGACTAGTACTGGAACAAATGAGGGTATGACGAGTTGGGCGGGAGCAGAGATGCCGGCTCAAGAAATAAAAAGAGAGTAATGACGGTGTGACGAGTTGGACGTGGGATATGGGTATCAGTTTGCAGAGGATGGGTAGCACGAAATAAAGAGGGTGTGACGAGTTGGACGTTTGTAAGGAGGCATGCAGCAATGTGGACGAAATCAAGATGCAGCGTCTGGAATAAAAACTGTGTAAATATAGCGTGAGGGCAGTGAAGATGCGTCAGCTCACCTGTATCCATGCGATCGTCAGCCTGTGACAGCTGAACAACTGCAGCCTCATCAGCAGAATCGTCATCGGAAAGAGCCTGCTGGTCTTCGTTGTCCTCGACAATAAGTGTTGGAACGTACCGACGCTCACAGGTTCCTCTAATGAGGTGGTCATCGTGGTTCTCGTCGCCGGCAAAATGCCTCGCGCAGTTGGCACAAAAGCGATCGACACGGGTGAACGCCCAGTATGCCTCCGAGGGAATGCCACGCGGGCTGTTGTAAGCGGCAAGGTAGTTGGATATGAGGGAGCCGTACGGCGTGCTGTATGGCGTTAGCTCCGCCGGAATAGCCCCCTTTCCTTTCCTTGAAGGAAGTCGACGACCACTGCCCGACGCTTCATTCTCTGCTATACCATGGGTTAGATCCACAGTTTGGGAAAAAATTGGGCAGGGGCAGACGTACAAATATGTGCACTCGAGGTATTTGAAATGCCACGTCGAGGAAGGTAAGGATTGTATCTTGCATTCTGGCTCACTGAAGCTGAACACACATGAGCACGGCATAGCTGAGGAATGCGAAACCAATGCATCTCACCTGAGCTGTTTGCCGGGCCGCATCCTAAAAGACGCCTTCCACGGAAAGGAGCAGAGCGCTCGCTTCCGTATACCTCTTCGTTACCGAGGAGACGCACTGTGTTTAAATTTTCATCAGGACTCCTGGTTAAGGCAACTGTTAAAGTGGACATACCGTTGTACAAACATGTGTAAGGCTTTTGTCGCGTGAGACCACGGCATCGAAAGAAGTACGTCCTCCCCCCCGCAGGGTGGAGTTCGGATAACATTTGGACGTGGCATTCGCTGAGTCCAACTAGGGGATTCGCTGCGCAGAGGCAGTAGGGGAGGGCTCGTCCATGGATTGCCGCCTGCTTCGGAATCCCGCTTGGCGCTACTCGACGTCCGAGGAAATTGCCCGTGGTGTGGTAAATCCTAGATCGTTTATTGAGGACTGTAGCTCAACGGAAGGAAAAAGAAACAACCCACCAAGGCCAGAGCGTTAAGCAGGCCTCCAGGCGGTCATAGGACCATACTTCGCCTTGCATTTGCGACCGCGTATCCAATTCATCTTGGAAAACTCTTTGCAGTAACGCCGGCATAGCATGGGAGCGGATGAGATCGCGCTCGGAGACGTAGCCACTAGCGATGAAGGGCATTGCGATGTGAGAGCAACGAAGACGACAGTGGACTCGGAGGGACGTAGCAGAGTGAGGCCGGTCTGGTCCCCCTTTTAAGTGCCAGGCAGACGAGCCGTGCTTCACGCTTCGAAGTTGGAGGCGATCTGCATACTCCGAGCATCGGCAGACAAACGAGTCTCTATTCCAGAGGTGAAACGGGTTAATGCACGCTAGGGGATATGGAGGCTGGCGATCGCAGAGGCAATCTGACGGCGATCTGCTGGGTCGTTCTGGGGTCCGTGCACCGCCGGTAACTCATCTATTTTGGAGTTGTGGACGCGTTGTTTGCACAATGACAACGGCTGAGGTAAGGCATTTGCCACAAGTACCGGTCGGAGTCGGCGAACTGGAAGCCGGTCAAGGGCCATCAAACCACGTGTCGGGTATTAGCCGAGTAGTACTGATCGACCCATCCCTCACAATATATTTCCGGGTGGGTGGTTGTTTGGTGCCAACGGTGTCGACAAACATCCAAATCGGTCCTCAGGGTTCACGGCAGCCAACTACGACGCGCACTACATTTCAACATCCTCTAGTCGTTCTCTACCCTTTCGAGTACCGCTCGCATTATCATACTCCCTGCATTCCACGAACAACTCCCGGAATATAACTAAGCACTCGTACCATGGCGAAACCACAGACCGTGACCAACAAACCTCTTTCGTCGTAGCGGCAACCCTTTCCAGATACACGCTTGCATCCACCCATTATTCACACACCAAAATCCAATCCAGCTGTCTTTCCCGCTATACCTTCCACAGGATCTCGTCAACGAGTGGCCTCAATTGGTGGTCTTCCCCGCATGTCGGCGTGGACTTTCCAAGTACGCTGTATCCTTATCGGACGCCCCTGCTGACGGTTATGACGACGCCAACTTCTCCATAGTCCCAAGTTTGTCTTTGGTAATGTCTAACAACGAATCTCGCTCTCGCTACTTCCACCTCCACTTCGGCCTCCTGGGACTTCGTCAACATCTGCCGTACAGTGTCCCATATAGCCACTCCTCCCGTCATGGCCACCACGGCTACCGCTCCCGATCCAACAACACCATACGCAAAGCCATCGTCTGCTCGCGACTGCATAATCCTTCCCATCCGGAATCGCTAGGAACGGCAAAGTTCAGCGATGGTGCTGGAAAACTTCTTGAACTGAGCGTTCGGAGCTGCCTTGGTGTTGAATTTTGGCACTCTATGCCGTTCGATGTGGGGAGGAGTTACACGAATGGGGAGGAGGATGGAAAGGAACGGACGCCTGGAAGAATACGCGAAGACACGCATGGATTCCTGAGATGGACGGTCCGACATATGGACGCGTTTGTCAGTCAAAATGTTCCTCATTCCATCGCATTCCTATCCAGCGAACACCAGCGTCGAGTTCCATAAGAAGGAAAGGTTGATGAGGGGGCAGACAAGGACACGTTCGCCTACCTCGTGGCTTTCTCGTACATTTACCCCGCATCGCCCTGGAGGAGCATCTCTGCCTCGTCCGCCAACGTCATTTTTGGCGAATCGTGCTCCTCAAGAATCTGAGTCTCTCGTGTGAACCGGCTCGTGAAACTTGCTCCATGTCGCCGAATTCGGCACCAAATCCGACTGACATTACGGGTGGGATGAAGGGACTAATGATCTCCTCGACAGCACCGCTTTACGAATACGAGGAGGAGGCGAGGCGTACGGCTCTGCGCATCTCTTTGTCGGTGACGACGACAATGGAAGGAAGTGGACGAAGACCCGGTCACTGGAGAGGTTGAAGAAGTGGAAGTGGGTATACGAATGCGAGGGGTGAATGCGAAGATGGACGGCTTCAAGAAGAGGAGGATGCAGAGCTCAAGCTGGTTCCATTTTCTCCCCTCCGTCAGTGGCGATTATTTCGTCTCCTTCGTCACATACGATTGGGTATTCAACATCTCCCCCTCACGTCATTCTTCGGCTTCCTCCACACACTCGGCGATTTCGCAGATGCGTATGAAGGAAGATCGTACGGGTATACGCGTGCATCCGAACATGGGAGAGCCGCACATGGATGTCACAATATCAATACCAGTCGCGCTCCGGCTACCCGCTACGTTCATATGGTCCTCCCGCGAATGATGTGGCTAGGGATACCCATTCGACCATACCAACACCAGCCGCTGACGCTTGAGGCACTCGGGCTCGCGCTCAAAATCTACGTCGGCCTGCAAATGCAAGCCCTCCCATCTCTCCACAGCTTTGCCTATTCCTCAGTCCATTGCTTTCTCAGCTTCCATCGAACGTTTTCTCAAAATCGATGAAATGCGACTCGTATCTGACCGGCGACCACACCTGTCCTCCGTGCAGACTGAGTTAGTCATCCCGCTCTACCCTCCTCCTGTCTTCTCCTCCACGTGAGGAAGGCTTGACCTTCATGAGCGCTCTTTAAGGCTACCATTGTGGTTTGCCATCCTGGATTTGGCAGAATAGTGGATGAGGAGACGCGGTGTCGCGTTGATAGTTCCAACCATCCGTTGCGGGTTACCAGTCTTGGTAGATTCACCATCTTCGGCTGATCCCGTCTCGCTCGCCTCTCCCAAGACGACGAAGCTCTGTGAACAGGCTAATAATCAGAACTAGCACTCGCACGGGAGGAATGGACCTAGGAAGCTCCGGAGCGCACGAATACATCGTGCTACGCCGTGAGGTTGACCAGAAGGAGGGTTAAAAATACTCCTGTTGCTCCTAAACCTGGTGATTATGGCGTTTTTCTTTCCAGGCCATGAGGAGGTGGCACATGCATGAGAGGAAGGCGACGCGGACGGGATTTTCAGGAGGGAAAGATGGTATAGATGAGTCAGCGTTCCCAATTCTGTCTGCCAGATATTCGTTCAATGCTACTAAATACCATTTCATCTGTCTTGTAAATACCTCAATAATCTTTATTTCGTTTTGTCCTGACTGTACGGATCTGTCGGATCGGATAGAGATTATTTGGCAAGACCATCAGTGCCAAACAAGCACACAGAACACGAACGAGTGTACAGCCGATCAGTACCAGGACCCCCGAAAATGGGTTGATAGGCCAGGTGGGGACCAAGCAATTTCGGGGTTCCCCAGTACAGACAAAATTTTGCGATTTTCAGGTTTTCCGGTACGGAAAACACCCCTGGCATAGGTTTGGTCGTCTTTCTAGTACGGATTTCTGCCCTGGCCTCAAAACTTCTTAAAATTGCGGTAAATTTTACAAAATATTCCCGGGGGCATTTTCGAAAGTTTTTGAGCTTAAATCGTCACTTTTCGGCCTGGATACGTCTCGTCGTACTGTTCCGCGTGGTCAAGCGGCCGGTAAGTAGGTGTGGAATTACCGCATGAAGTTTCCGACAGTTCCTTCCTTGTCGGCTTTATCAAAATTTCGAACCCACCATCACGAATTTCGACAAATGGCGACTCTGGTATGGTCGTCTGATGCCGACGCTCGCGTCGTGGGTACAGACCACGCCTGGGCTTCCACTGTTAATGTGATTCCGGGTACGGATAGCCCACCTGGCCAGGTCTCAAAATTTGGCTCTTTCAGTACGTTTTTCACCTGGCCTAGCCGTCCGGGACCTCGATTTCCAGTACGGATTGCCCCCTGGGATACCAACCAATTTTCGGGGGTCCTTCAGTGCCACTCGGCTATTAGCCGAGCACGTGAGTTGATGACCGCGCCGGGTCGGAGATGCGCCGTTTCCGCGGCGCGCGACCTTGTAAATAATGAATAGGAACGACATTTGAAGGGCGGGGCGGGCTCGTCGACGGCAGTGATGAGCGCGACATCGCCTGAGCCGCGAAAACAATTCATAATTTAAATATAGATGATGTAACTCTAATTCCCGGCATTTTTGGAATAAATGCAAGAAATCAAACGGTATTCGGCGCATTGTGAAGCGCACCACATCGCATGTACCGTCCGAAATACGTTGGTGCCGTCCCGAACGTCGTTCAGATTTGTCATGCTCATAACTAGTAGATATAAATTACTTACTGCTTATCCTTCACCGCTAAATATATCTAACAAATCCCAGAAACGTTCGGGACGGCACTAACGTATTTCGGACGGTATATGCGATGTGGCGCGCTTCACAATGCGCCGAATACCGTTTGATTTCTTTTATTCCAAAAATGCCGGGAATTAGAGTTACATCATCTATATTTAAATTATGAATTGTTTTCGCGGCTCAGACGATGGCGCGCTCATCACTGCCGGCGACGAGCCCGCCCCGCCCTTCAAATGTCGTTCCTATTCATTATTTACAAGGTCGCACGCCGCGGAAACGGCGCATCTCCGACCCGGCGCGGCCATCAACTCACGTGCTCGGCTAATAGCCGAGTGGTACTGATCGACCCATCCCTCGAACACGAACTGCATGAGTCAAACTTCTTGACGCATCTCAGAATATCTCTAAGTTGGCCAGTACGGCGGCCAGTCCGGCGCGCCGTACGTCTGGCAGTACGGCAGAAATCACCATCTGACGATCAGCTCCATCGCTCACTCATACGCGGAACCTTTAATGTCACTCCGTCGAGCGCTCAGCGATGCTAAAGGCTGTATGAAACCCTTGAATAAGGTCAGAGATCACCTCGGGAAGAAGATCCGCTCCCTTAAACGAACTACCACACCGCTAGTGATGGAGGACGGCATCAGGCGCCTACCCGACGAGCTGCTCGCTCTTATCTTCAAAATGGGGCACCTCACATCCCGTGGGTGCGCTTTTTCTCTGCGCGCATCCCATGTATCCTCTCGCTTTCGCCAGGTTGCACTCCACACCGCTTTTATGGGCAAAGTTCTAGGCACTCTACAAAAATGAGCAAACGCGTACATTCATTACGCGCTCAGGGGGCATGAACTTCGATGTTACCTATACATTACTTCTGTTTAAAGAAAACGATTTTTTGACAATAGTGGGTGCACATTCAAGTCGGTGGACCAGCCTCTCAATAGGAGAGACAGAGGTAGAAGATTTCACAGCCGCTGGCTTGACTGCATTCCACAATTTGAACCATCTAACTTATTGCAGGGACTTCGAAGCGGATGGACTAGATGGATGGAACATGCCAATGCTTTCCCGCCTTGACGGTTATAGGTGTACAGCTCCCCCCGACCGGATGCTTGCTCAACTGACATACGTGGAATTGAAAATTTCCAATGAACATTTAGACATTCCATCCATGGCCCGTGCGTTTTACTGTGCAAGGAGCCTCCTGAATTTAACCTTGAGGCTGGAGGACTGGGAAGCCGCGCCTGTTTCATCTCTGTTAGATGCTGCGGAGATACCTGCACCACAATCGTTTAAAATCCAAAGCCTCAAAATCACCGTTAGGGCTAACAATTCCAAGTCCACGGTGTATAATATCACCCGCCAGCTGCACGGTGATCTTTCTTACCTTTTACCATTGGCGGTTGACATATCCCTGGATCGTTGTCCATTTGAAATTCTTTACGGTGAAGCCGGCGAATTGTTTCCGGACGGGACGTCAATCAAGTTCCACATCGCCTGTTCTTGTGATATTATAGATATACTGGCAAGGTTATTACAGCGCTGTGATTTCGCAAGGTCACTGCAGTTGGAAGCTCCCAGAGCAGTTATCTACGCGAGTTCATGGACATATTACAGCTGGACCCGCTTTTCATCCATCCATCACCTATGTTTCCGAAACTGCGATAAACTCACTGAGTATGGCGCCAAGAGTATGGCAAACAAACTTCTCTCTCTCGGAGCCAATGTAGATTTGCAATTGCTTGAGTTTACTCACTGCAAGAGAGTTTCCGAAGAACACCTTCTCAATCTACATGACAATTTTGGGGACAAACTGAAATGGACGCTTTGAATATTTGTGGTATGTAGAGGAACATTTATTTTGAATGGTGTGTGCACATGACAACTCCTCCCATAGATTCAAACCATGGGGCTAAAATGGTCTTGACCACACGCCTTCCCTGTGTTTACAGCGGCACTTTTTTTCATGAACCATTCCCGCCCGCTTCGACGTCTTGACGACATTCACATATGTATCAAAACACACATTCCATCACCTGCTTCGGTACCTCGGAAAAGTTAAACTTACACTCATCACTTCCTCATCTTATTCCAAACCGCCGTTCCATTTGCCAGATAAAAGTGTACGAGACATCATACCGCTCATACCGCGCACGAGTGGATATGAATGGATACGGACGTGTACTTAGACAATTAACCAATGTGGCTATCCAGCATAGGTGCAACGCACAAATTTGGCGCTGATCGCATGACTGAGTACGACACTATTGTTACACCAGCGGGTCATGAACTCAGTTGTATTATTTTTTTGGAAATAGCAATGATGTGGCGTGAAGATAAGTTGGCATACCGACACATACTCTAGACTGATACGATCCGCGCCGCTTGTACTACCTGGAGGACCCATCAGCTTTTCCTACTGCATATCTTGTTGATGGGCGAAGAAGAAGATTTAATTTCAAGAGCCTGCCAGGGTTTTAAAGTCAAATCCAACTCGTCCACCAATGTCCACTGCCACCTCTCCGACAGGTGGGATGGATGGAATTTTTTTGCAAGGGTGAAGATGACTGCGTTGCCGCGGGGACTTGGACAAGAGTATAGGCATCGTTTCTGTCCAAATCAAGTATATTTATTTTGCGTTCAATGCTACTAAAAGTTTCGTGTTCTCTTTTCGTAAATTCAACCTAAGCTTTGGATTCTGCCGGATACATCCGGAAATGTGGAGTTGTTTGGCACAAGCCCCGTTGCCAAACAACCGCCAGAACTCGAACTTCGTCACCGACTCGTTGCATCTATCCTACCGACGATCCATCTTCGGCTCTTTTCTGCGGAACCGAATTTCACCAACATGTGCAAAGAACTGCATACTGTACGCGTCAGACCTTAAGGATGCGAGGCAAGTGTGTGACCGGCGGGGACCTAAGGATGTGACCCTGTCAGAGGTGTGACCGAAGGATGTTTAAGATGTGGCGCAAACGTTTTTTTGCGTGTAGTTCGTGGTGTTCATGTCGCGGCGAGCTTATTCTTCACTATAAAGCAAGTATTAAGGCAAAAAATTGAAAATAATGGGTATTTACACTATTTTCCCCCCAAAAATGGCCCAAAAAGTCGTATTAGGTGTGACACCTTGGAGGGAACACTAGGATGCGACCCGCTGTGACCTAGGACAAATCGTCAATTAGGGATGGGATGCGAGGGGGGTGTGACCGTGACACATCCTTAAGGTCTGACGCGTACAGTAATCAGCAATTGAAATCGAGCCAGCTCCAAAGCCACCAGGTGGTAACAGCTTTAGGATGGACGGTGTGGACCACTTGATAGGGCTGCTCACACTCGTGAAGAAATCGGGCTGGGATCCTCTGGACAGACAGCCATCCTGACGTAGTCGCGACACCGATATTATTCCCATGAACTTCACACCAGTTCTGATCTCTTAATGAGACTCACAGATGTAACGAGTCGTACGCAAGGAACCTCCACAGCCCGGCCCCTCAGGCAGTGAAGCGAATCTTAAACGTCTTCCAGTGTGAGACACCTCCCAAATCATAAATAATACAAACCGCTTTTACATGTCTTAAACAAAGAACGCTGGACTGCGAGCGTAACAATCCTGAGGGCAATATTTGCCTGCAGAGAACAGGTAGAACAAGTCATCGATAACACTCTCGAGATATGGCGGATTGGGTCCTTAACTTGGACTCTTAACTTGTATGGTTATGCAGCACAAGCACACTCCACACCGTGGGCGTCGGCCTCTTTTGCTGATCACGACACGGTTTATCCATGGTTTATTCAATACATCAGGCATTCACGCTAGTGTATTTTAGCAAGCACCTCTTTACAAACCTCGAAGCCCGCTCCATGAGCACACCAAATTTCCCACTTCCTGCCTTCCTCAAGTATGTAAACATTGATAATAACACATTAACACGAACCTGCACACCAGGTCGGCCATGGGTCCTATTCCCACTATGCCTTCAACGAGATACAATAGACATAGTCTTACTGAGTTTCAACTTTGGCAGATTTGGTGCTCGCTTCTTTCTTCCGCAGTATTATAGTGGGACCTAAAATATTGTCAGTGTCGTTATATGGAGAGCAGACTGAAACAGTACAGGAGGGATCCGCCTCGATATATTCTAAAGCAATCATTTAGCTCAGACAATAGCATGTGAAACTACGACCTACTACTCAGTCTATTATCCGAGTACTCTGAGTATTCAAGGACTCCTAGTTTGCTTGCGACACTGTTTATACGTTTGTTCTGATTGGTTGCATAAGCAGGGTTCAACAAATATCAATGAATTTTCTGAAAAAAACCTACTTGATTTTTAGCGCTTTGCATTTGGAGACATAGAGCTTCGTGAACTCGCTGACATCCAGCTCCCACTCCCGGAATGTCCACATTTGCGCCATGTACCTCCTCTGGATCATTTGTATTAGTCTCTCTGCATTTACCACGTTGCATCGGCAGGCTTTGGCGTTGGATGACACCCTCCAAGTTTGAGATTTCGGATGCCTGGGACGTCACATATGTCAGTTTCAAACGGCGCATATGACCATATCTGCATTGCAGGGAAGATCACTTGCATGCACATCCATGATCCCTTGTAAAACCTTCATTATCCGCGCAATTTCTGACACGCCATCTGCGAATGGAATTTGAAACTTTTCTACGCAAGATTGTTTTGCGCCTATTCCACGTGCCATAAACATTAACACGTTTCTTTAACTCTGAAGAAGCTGACCTGCGCTTTCAATTCCAATTATCAGGGTCATGAACCGACCAAAAATGGCAGTCAGCTTTAATGTACATTTAATCAAAGCGATAAAATGCACAGTCTGTAATTCGACGGTTAGTTCACTTGCTATGGAAATGCGTATATGCATCCAATCTTACTTCGTCATCTCGTGCTGACTCTACCTTGCCATTTTCTTTGCAGAAATTAATAATATCATTTAATAATTCATCCTAATGTAAATTAATGGTGTGACAGCGCATGTTATTTGAGTACTCACATGAGTTTGAAGAGAGGCAAGGAAACCCGCTGCTGTCGTTACGAGAACTACATGAGGATTTTCCTCAAGTTTCGTATTCAAACCCACGTAAATTGGGGATGGTGTAACACTGCATTTAGGCTGGGCATGGTCAGTAATGATGTTGCGTAGTGCTGTGGGATTTTTGAGCTAGAGTTAAGATTGTTTTGAACATTGACTTACAGGGTGACGATTTGGTTTCGAGGTTGCTTATAACTTCATCGGGATTCCTGGGGGAGTGATATCGCGTATTTATGTTGAGACTACCCAAGTCTGCGTCGCGCTGGGTTTCGATTTCTTCGTCCAATTCAGTCCCAGAAGGGCGGCGACCGTCATTGGAAACGCTATCATCACTTGGTGGTGGCGATGGGATTGCCAATGGCATGGTGGAGTTTGGATCTTTGGACAGGTTCAATGGCTTGTCTGGTGCCACAAATGTCGCCTGAATGAAATCTGCCATAGGTGGCGATAGGGAAGAAGGACGATTGAGATGCTTCTGACATATTCGAATCAGCTTAATTTATATGCGACGCATACCTGTGGCAGTGTCACTGGTAGGTGGCGTGAGGACAGCCAAAGAATGCCGTCCCAACGAAATGGGACTGTCATCATTATTGCACAGAAGATCTGGAGATATTAATTGTTGGCGAGTACAAGTGAGTTAACAAATGCACACATTCACGAGCACTTTGCGGTGACCCTTTCGGCTAGTAAAGGAAATGGGGCTTGTGTCGTGAGGGAGAATGCAGAGTGAGGGTTAACTGAGTTGACATGGACTGTTTAGATTGAAATTGGTGGAAGTATCCGGGATCATGATGACATTAGGTGGCGCTTGTTCTGATACTGCTTGTGCATCCTTTATAAGGAAGGTTGCGGGGTGGAAATGCCCCAATATTTAACGTTATTGTCCAGTCTTTCCGTCGTCCTCCCCGTTCAGTGACGAGAGATATTGAAAGTGGATTTTTCATTTATTTAACCTGTGGAACCAGAAGCCGCAAAATGAGAACCCGGAAACTGGCAATTACTATCTGAAATGTATGGAAGTCTTGCACGACAGCCGGGACGAAGTTGCGTCGGATGATTCGCATCGATATTTTTACGCCACGACAGGATAAAGAATGTTTACAAACGCCTTGGGAACGGAAGGTCCCCATCCAAGAGTGGTGAGTTGTTCGAGGGACTCGCGCTTCGAAGAATTGCGGCATCCGTTGCGTATGTGCAGAAGAGGTGTACTTGCCGCCATTGATACCCAATGTTGCGCCCATCCGCCTCTCACAAAAATTGCAAGGCAACTGTCCTTCCGATCTGTATCAGACAAAGCATAACGGGGTCTCCCTCAGGATCTTCTGCCGACGTCGGAAAGAATTACCACGGCATTAGATACACCGCCGGGCCCAAATTAAAAGCGCATAGCTGAAGGTTTAGGGCAATTCATAGATTCTTAACGAGGGAGTCACATTGACTTTTGTTGGAGCGAATGGGCTGGGTATTCGAATATAGTGTAACATTGAAATTGCGGTACGTCCTGCCATCTCGATCAAAGGAAAACGATTGCTAATGCCGAGCGCAAGAACCCAAGCTCATTCCCACTTCTTCGGCTAAGCACGAACAGATCCGACCTGAAGACGACGTTCGTAGTGCAGAGCCAGCAAGCGATCAAGTCCATCATATCCGCCAATCGATTCCCTTGCAGTTCCAGATCACTCGAGTTCGGCTCATCCACTCCAATGGCAGTGACACGACAGGGGTGTGAGTCGCCAGCTGGCATTCGGAGAACCATTATCGCCTGCCAGTGAGAGGCTGAGCGACCAAATCCGGCAAACGACTCGCTTAGATCTTTGCCACGTGGACGGAACCAATCTAGCTATTTAGAACCCTGAGTGCCGATCCCGAGCAGCGAAGCCATTCCCAGTCAGCGCAGCTCGCGTCATCGTCTCCAGTTCGTTTCTCCGCGTCCTGAAATAACCTCCGTGGACTTTCCGGGTGGACTAAGTGAAGGGAACCGAGATGGAAGCGTTGTCGTGGTGGTGGGGTAGAGTTTGGCTGGACAAGACGACGGGGATGCACGGCGAGGTGAAGTAATATATAGTCACGGTATGGTCATCTACCCCGATCACCTATCTCTTCTGATACAAACTTGTCAGCCACCATCATGTTCGCCACGCCCTCTGCACCTACCTCAAAGGTTCCCTCGACGAGCATCACCATTCTCCCACCTGAACTGCTCGCTGCAGTCTTCTCCCGCTTCCACTGCTCCAAGACGTTATGCGCTCTCGCGGTTACATCACGGGCACTCCATTGTGAAGCCGAAAGAGAGCTATATCGGTCCTTGGGCATGTGCGGGGAGGAGGAGCTCATCAGGGTAACCGTGGGGTTGTCCACGGCGATTGATGAAGCCGGTTTGGGAAGGACGTCAACTTTGGTACACCATTTCTCCGTCGGCGGTTCGATACGAGACGCATCATGTTGGTCGAAGTTATCGACCACTCTCCGAATCCTCCAGAATCTCCAGACACTCTCCATCACCACGTCGACTTTACCACCTCCCTTTCTCCTCACGAACAAGAACATCACAAACACAAACCTCTGCTCGTTGAGCGTGCCGTTTGTCCCAACGCGAGACCTTGCTGCATTGCTCGCGGACCAGAGAAGTATCACGCATCTCGCGTTAACACCCATGTCCAGCATCGCTTCTAGCAGCGAAAGTATCGACGCAGATGAGATCTCTATCGACGAATTCATCAGCCTCATAACGGCAGATATGCTACCATCACTCACTTCCCTAAGAACTCCGATTCCCTTGCTAGTCGTAGTTCTCCTCCCAAACAGGCCCATCGCTCATCTTTGGACATGCTTGTCTTTTGTCCCTTCCATATCCCTTCCCGCGTCCCCACATCTTCCGTCGTCTCCGCTGGCGCAACAACCCCAATCGAAAACCGTTCCTCCCAATGAACCGCATAGATTAGGATCGGAGGACGAGCTCCTCGGACGGCTTCCCACACACAGCTTACGCACCCTGCATCTGGCCCTTCCGCCTTCTCTATCCACCGCCGACGCAGAAACCTTCCCATCCTTCCTCGCGTATATCACCAGTTCCTTCCCGCACCTCACATCTCTCGGCATCGTTCCACTTTCTTCGATTCTTCCATCGTCTTCGACCCCTTTCGCACCTTCCATCTCCTTTACAACCTTGCCATGCGACACTCCATCACCCCTATCAGCTCTGCGTCACCTGCACACACTCCTTCTACCATCAACACCATCCCAATTTGCCGTCGCTCGTCTTTCGCGCGTGATTCCGAGCTTGAGAAGGGTCATATGCGCGGGATTCTCGAGGACCGTTCCGTATCTTTGTATTCCAGTGAATTTCGGTGACGAGGGTGGGGAGGACACGTGGGCGACGGGGATGAGTGAGGATGAGGTTTGGACGGTTGTTGGTGCGGCTTCGACGAGGATCTGAGCACAGATTTCAGGACGGTGAGAGGATGTGGTGTTGCATGGCATAGCGAGAGATGAGAGGCACAGAGGTGAAAGGGTAATTTTGTCCACCAGGCGGACGCTTTTCTCGCAACGACTATGACTACCCTCATGATTGCATTATCGCGCCTTCGTTCCAAATGTAACCAGAGAATGCAGAGTTTCGAGAGAATCGATGAAGCGATTCCATTGATTGATTACGCTGCCTGAACGGATCAGGATACGTAAGCCACCACAAAACGACCTCGTCATAAAATATCAAGAGACACTCTTCTGGAAGATAACAAAAGCCCCGGTCGAATCGTGGGCGATGAACGCCATGTAGCCCTTTTATTGATTGAGACGAAACACCAGATAACGCTTCCATTGGGTTTGAATAGCCTCTATCGCAGTCCTGCGTGGCTTCTAAGAAAAATAATCAACTGATTGCGCGAGAATATAATTTACTCGACAGTGAGTGTCAAATCTAGGAAAAAATTATGACCAACTCGAATTCGATGAGTAGTGAACTTACGCGAAGGATTCAACGCGACCATTTGAGTTTCTGGCCAACGATATCGCTGAGATTGAGAAGGAAGTCTTCCGATATATTCCCGCACGAGGTAAATTCGAGTGATTGTAGGTTCATGCCAGCTTCATCAGCGAGCAGGCTAATTGCGAATGGTTTCACTTGTTCCTCTGTGAGCCCGCCACAATTGTGGAAGCGAATGTAACGAAGGGATGAAAACCATGTCCAATTGCCTCCCCCCAAGTAGTATGTTGAGAAATATGATGCCGGAGCCTCGATACACACCGAGCGTGCAATGCTGCATTGCTGCACCAACTTTGCTAAAAGCTGGACGATGTCGGTTGATTCTGCAATGCAGATTCGAATTTCGGACCCATACGGAGTCACTGTCCCGTCTTGATAGTAATGGGATTCCAGGGGGCAGGATATATCAACCTTCAACGGCGAAAGGTAAGACAGAGCGCCGCATAGTGGTCGAATGACATCATAGGACATCGTAACATCACCCTTGATGTCCAATTTCAGTGATTTGATGCTGAAAGAGTGTGGCTCGGGCATCTTATCAGATGTTAGCCGGGTTGCCTGCTCAGCGACTTTCAACTTCCTCAGCTCCAACGATAAGTCTTGAAGATTTGTTGCCTGGTAAAGCGTTCGAGCCAGCGATGGTACATCGAAGTATTCTCCCGAATATTGTAGATCCACGGAAGTCAGTTGAGTGATAATTGGGTTATACGCCGTCAAGATGCTCAACCCGTAAAAGTGGGAGAGCTTTGGCATGTTCCATGTGTACAGTCGAGGCCCGCCATACCGATGCGACAGACATTTCAAATTGGGAAAAGTGGTCAACCCGGCAGCCGACAGCTCGGCCACCTGGTGAGAATAGTGTACAGTGAGACAGGACCATCGAGTCGACAATGGTCCGGCTATCTGCAGAAATTTTACTCCGTAACCTGGACGAACAGTGTAGGTAACGTCGAGATCTAGATGGCTTGATCGCGATACGAACGTCTCGAGTTGATCGATTGTGTATGTAGTCGAAAGCCTTGTCCATAAAACAGGTGTCCGGAGTGCGATCTGACGAAAGCGAGGTGATACCTGAGATACACGCAATGCAAATCTGCAGGTCTCCTCTGAAAAGTGACGAATTTCGAAGACGTGAGCCAAGAGCTCGTCGGGCAGGTACCTGATTCCGTGTTCCAATACAAGCGGAGTAACTCGTCGTTGAAGTGCACGGACTTTCTTCCCAAGGCGATCTCTGACCTTGTTCAAGGTCGCCATACAGCGCTTGGAGTCTTCGAGCACTCGGAGAAGCGAGATCAATGGTTCCGTGTACGAATGACGGTTGTTGCTAGACAATACTCACGTCTGCTGATGCATCTGAAACTAATTAAAAAAACTCACCATTTCACCGGAGCGCACGCGATGTCATCTTCAAACGCACCATTCCAGCCCATTCTCTTTACACACGCCAGCAGTCCCATCAATTGATCTACGCAATGCAAGGATTCCGACTCATCCATGCTGTGTGTACTGTAACCCAAACGATATGTTAGCTAGCGCACGACAGGATGAATGATGTGTGACTGTGACGATGTCACATTGGGTTTGTTCCCTTCAAGTTGCAACGTTGGCGGTCTCTGGAACGCAAATGCTGGATTAAATGTACACCAAGTTGACGAACCATTCAAAATGCGCAGTGCTCACGGATATTCCATATTCCTTCTTCGTTCACAACTTGAATTTGCCTCAACAGTTTACGCGTGTGTAAGCGACTAAAATTTTCGCTCGCACTGGCCGCCAGTGGCTAGGCCCCGCGAGTTGCTCGGTGATCCAAAGCGAAACATATATCTGCATATTGGCGTTATTCCCTCTTCAGCCAGAGAGAGACAGGATATATGATGAATTTATTAATAATTAAAGACGATTGGCCAAATGGTAAATTGCAGTAAGTACGACCCGATTGACTAGGATGGTGCTACCCCGAATTTGATATCAAACGAGGTGGTCCGAGCTGGTCTACATTTGGAAGTGGAACCTGTTCGTGCGATGGGCGCCCATACACGGGGAAAGTCTTCGCATTTTTCTGGGAGGTTCCGGCGGTATTCGATGGCGGTGAGGTTGGTCGCGGAAAATTGAGACACTTGTCCGAAGACGTGGGTGTAGACGTCGGCTTCTGTTGAATGACCGTGGTCGAGGCAGTCGTATTTGCAAGGAATGCAAACCCCCAATAAGGAGGGCAATCACCTGTTGGCATTCGGTACGCTCTATTCGGGCCATGTGTGAGCGAGAGGGTCATTGTCAGGTTCTAAGTATCAAAGGACGCACAAGTAAATACTCCGTAAGAATGGCACACCTAGTGCCGCTTTGTGCCCATTGATGTCATTTGCGACAGAAGAATAATTCGCAATTCCGACGAGGCATGTCCCATCACCCGGACTGTCCAATCCGTTTTGGCGCAGGAGGTCTGTCGAATTAATTGGATACCTAACTCCATTAATGCCAACACTGAGCGAGACGGTTGGTGTTGTGGTGTTGCACACATATGCAAATTCCGAGGTTCCTGGAGGTGGGTCAAGCAGTCCTACAATTTGGCTGAGAGGTTGGCCAGAGTACCCTTCATCGGCAAAGTAAGCTTTAGGGTTCGGGACAAATACGCTAAAATCCACTGGTATCGGATGTCTTAGTACGTCGAACATGGGAGGCGACCAGACGTGAAATCTAGTACACACCGGAGCTCAAAGCCGCCGTAGGTGTCTCCCATGGAATCCTGCTTCCGTTGAAACCGTAAAAACCATCTATGTCCACATGGCTATCGTCAAGCGCTGGGACCCAGTTGATTTCGCCTTCATAATCATTAGGATCGAGAGCGCCTATCGTAAGTTTCGGATTTCGGGGATTTAAAATCAAGCCAATGACGGGGTTGAGTAAAAGCCCTTGGTCACTGGCTGCCTCAAGGATGCTCCGCTGCTGAAGCGTTGTGTTATGCGCATCAACCCATAGCCCGAAACCACCATTATCAAAAGTAATTGGAGCATCGATTGGCCAAGTTTCATACAGCTCTACAGCGTGGTGAGCGATCACGAAAGCCTCAAATTTGAATCAATTTACTGAAGGGTGCTCCACTAACTGATACACCACCGAGGCCGATTACATCCTCAGAGAAAGTCTGGGTTTGCTAGAATGTTGTCAGCGATGTTAGAGCATGGAGATAATCACTCGACAACGTGCCTGAAACGTCGATGACAGCGATTGATCGAAAAGGTTCCTTCCGGGACAAAAAAAGCAGTCACTTGACGATATAACGGATCCAGGATCTCCGATAGACAAAATCATTGAACTTCGCTGTGGAGGACTCCCAACGGTGACATTTATGGAGTGATAGAACGCATCACCACCTCTTAACACAGGAGGAGAGTCGACTGGGAGTGTTGTCCATAAACCTTTCGCGATAAGTAATTCCACTAGCTGTTACAACATTCGCCCGCAATTCCTTCATACCTTTCGCTGCAAATGCAGATGGAAACATGGAGACAACGAAAATTCGACGAGCTAACTTGCGCGACTTCGAGCTGTACGTGGTCGAAGTCTTGGTCAAGGTGGTTTCCCCGAAGCCTCATTATTGAGTGCATGTTTTGTACCTGCGCATGTGCAACAGTCACATGAGCCAGAACCTACATTAAATTTTTTTGAAGATATGACAGATGCCAAGCCGTTGCTGTGCAACGTTGCATCGTCGGCGCTGTGGCGTGTGAAATGTCGTAACTTCTTCTTTCCATTGGTTTTTGATGGCCTTCGAATTCGTTTGATGCACATTGTTGATGCACCATGCAAATCCTCTGCCGGCCGATAATATGGAGCTTGCCGAGATGCCAAGAAGTTACAATGGAGCGATAATTGAAATGCCACCGTCGAAAGAAAGCATCCACCCTTTTCTCATATCTGCACCCCATAGTCTCAAAATTCGCCAGCATCGTCCCCCATGAGTCGGGATAAAGAATTACCTTCCTCTCCTAATGAACCTTGCGAAGAAAGCCTATTATACAACCCCGAGGATGATTCAAAGGCAAATTCCACTCCAGATAATCCAGGCGATTCAATGATGTTCAAGCCCAAACCGACCTATCGATCCGCGAACATCGCATCCGCCATTGTCACGACTTTTCGAGTAGGGCTATTCCCCACTGTCGCCATTGCGTACATTTCTTTCTGCTTCGTCGTCCACTACCAGAACGTTTATGTTTCGGCTACTACTCCGACTCAGTTAGGTACGTGTCCTCGTTTTCGGTGTGGATTTATGTCGGCCTCTGACTGACTCGACATCTAGCTAGGGTCAAAAGTGGAATGACTTCACTCGCGATTATTGTCATAGCCATTGCCCTGATCCCGTTGAAATCCCTGCTTTCTTCACTTCAGGTTAATTCGCGAACTCTCTCGTTTGGCGCACACTGAGTTCGGCCTGTTCAGAGTGAAGAATTCTTTAGAACACTGAAGGAACGACCCCAAGGTGTCCCGGTCGCACTGATAAATAATGCGGGCTCGTCAACACGTGGAACGCTCGATGCCCTGAAAAGCGTGAAATATCGGGCAGGTTCGTCGTTGCTCGTGTGGAGTCTATTATCGTCCATCCTTGTAATTGCGATCTCCACGCTCGCTCCTGCTGCATGTGAGCCACATTTTTCACGTCGTCACTGCACAGATCACTCACCTGGACGGTTCACAACAAATTTAGTATCTATTGAGTCGGCGGATGTGGAAGGTGAAACGATGGCATTTCTTGTTGGAGGCGTTACCTACGAAACTGTCCAAGAGTGAGTCTGATGAGCAGACGTCTGCCCAGAAGGTATTTCTAACGGCCGTAAGCAGAACATCCGGTAATAGTCTTCTCGGGGAATCAAGTGCCATGACACGTATCATACAAGAAGCGTCTGGTATTGCATGGACCGAGTACATCCTTGGAATCAACTACTCGTTCCGAAGTGCAACTATGTCCACGGTGGTGCCATTTCCCCTCGATTTGAATGCAACTACTCCAGCACGTTGGATATCAGACGTGGTTTTCGTGAACCCATCATGCAACTGGCTGTCCCCACCAAGCATGCAGAATGCTACAACTTCCACATCTTTGGGACTTCAGTTAAGTGGGGTCTTACCAGGAACCGATGTAAAGGTCATTTTCGCTCAAAATCCCGACGGAACGCCGCGTGGTGAGTCAAATTGCATATCATGGTGTCGTCGTTTACTGAACACTCCGGAACCCAGACGCATTTAGTGGGAACAGCTTTGGCATCCTCAAACCTGGCCCACAGTCGTTTTACGTGATGAATGCTACGACCGGATCGGACGTCACAGATGGTAGCTCAGTCTTTCAGTTGGTACAGTGCACAAACTGCACGAGATATTCAGGAAGTATGAGAACGACAGTCGACCTTACCGGAATCCCGACTTTAACGCTGACATTAAACGGCACAACCTTCGCAGTCTCATATCTCCACTGCACTCCGCACGCTTCCTTCCACACACGCGAAGTTACGAACAACGGCGGGTTACTTTCAGTTGGCCAAAGTGATATTACCCCTCGATCGGGAAATCTGTTACCAACGCAGACGACTCTCTTCTTCTCTCAAGTCTTTCAGGCACTGGGTGAACTCAACACCCCCACTGCTCCCCCAGTTATATCCGCCCTCGGATCATCGTTGATGACATCGTTTCTTTTTGGCGTAGATGTTGTCAAGAATCTCACCTCACATAATGGTGTCGATCCCATTACTTTGCAACCCTCGTCGCTGGCCACCATTACCGCCGACTACTGCCTCCTCCTCCGATCGTTCGCGAAACCTGGTCTCAACGGCGCGCTGGCTTCTTCATTTGTACCGGGCCGTGCAACGAGGAAGGTTGCGCACATCACAAGTTCGCTGCCTTACGTCATCGTATCCACCATCGCAATGTTGCTGTTGGTCGTTTTCGGAATCCTGTGTCACTTCCGCTCAGAAGTGGCACCTTTCACATTTGTCGACATCGCATATGCGGTAGCGGGTTCAGGAATATCGAAGGATAGTGTTGTTGGAGATCCAAGTAAGCCAGAGCAGAGGATTTTGGCCATACGAGAACGAGATGCCGCAGGCGATGCCTTTGAGAAAGGCCCTATCCTGAAAATATCTGAAAATATGTAATATTCCGTATATCGCCATACCTCCCGCGCCAGATACCACCCCATACGGATTTAATGAAAGGCATTCTGATCCTGATGTGCGATGCTGTCCTATGAGGAAACCTACAGTATAGAGAATTTCGTTGCTTAGAACAATATAATATTTTAATGATGGAAACGCATTCTTGAGAGATAACAGTTCCGCGTAGTGCGGCGATTAGGGTCATTTCCGACACGAAAACTTTATTACATTCTTCGAGAAGCTTGAACCTGACAAGCTAGGGTAGCGCGTCCATTATAAGTGGCGACACATCACCAACGCTCGCTTCTACATCTCGGTGTCCGATTCTTCACCAATGCTTGCCGTCCGGTCTCTCATCCGCTTGCGCATCGCCTCTTTATGAAATTCGGATTCTTGATGTCCCCTGAAGTCCTTTGCGCGCCTCGTAGATTCTACGTCATGTGCGGCGAGAGTTCCTTCCTCCTTCATGAAGCCATTATTGAGTACCGCAGGTAGCACGCTCCGCCAATGATTCATGGCGTGCTCGCTACCTGCAATTACCAGCATGCCACCGACCATGTTTCCGAGGAGGGCGGCGGATTGGTTAACCCATAGTCTGCCGATCGTGGTGGGCGCTCCGTACATCAAGCCGGTTGGGATGAAGAACACTGCCGATAAACATCAGTTCGGATGTTATTCGTGGTGCGTGTGGAGCGGACCCACTATTTGCAATAGAGAACTCAAATCCAGAGAGCGAGAAAATGACGACGGGGAAGTACAGCGCCATTATCCTCCGGAATAGTCTCGCGCAGCCATGCTTATTACGACCGCAATCCCAACGAGAACATTTGCGGGAATACCGCGGAGGAAATACACTCCCCACCCTAATTACGCAAAACAACCGCATTATGTGAGTCAAAATTCTCCGTGGATGTGAGGGAAGGAATTCACTTGCCGTGGCCTTCGATTTTGCTCAAGGTGAACGTATGTAAGAACGAGATATATGGTTCATCGGCGAAAAGTTTCGTTTGGTAGGCGAAGAAATAGGACACCAGAAGCGCGCCGGCCCAATTTCCCAGATAGACCTTGGTGGGCCAAATTTTCAACTAACTTCGAACGAGATAAATGTGGATTCTTTACAAGGAAAAGATTTTGAAATGCCCGAAAGGGAGAAATCTATTGTCTCGTTTGTCAAATGTGCAAAGGGTTGCAAAGGTAATGCGTAGCTCACAACACGATTGAGCAAACCTGATCGCATCGCTTTAGCGTAACTCACAATGGGTCACAGAAATATTTCTCACCAACACCAATGATCACGAAGTTTCCTCCGAGGAGTTCACCACCGAAAAGAGTTACGAAGTGAACCGCTAGCAGTTCGAACAGAATCTGCTCATTTCCATAAAGTGGCTCCACCGTGAAAACAATTAGAATACCCACCGAACGGGAAGAACAAAGCTATTCCGAATTTGGGTAGAATTGGCCAATCGTTGCGGACTGTGGCAGGAATACTACCTGCTACAGAAAGCCCAGCAATGCCTCCGAACCCCACCCAAACACCACCTAGGACGCCGAGAAAGAAAGTCTTGTCCGGTGGGTTACAAGTTTTTGTTATTGCGTTGTGTAAAATCGCATCTTCGAGAGACAGGCAAGAGAGTGTGCTATTGGAGACTGTTGGAGTCATTGACCCGCGTCTCGATGGTGCATCCTAGCGATGAAGGCTCACGGCTGTCGTGGTAGTCCACTTGACTAGGGCGACGGATGATGGTATCACTCGATCGCTGATGGAACTGGTATGAGTTACGGATAGGTGTTGTAATACGTTCTACTCGTGCATGGGTGGGTGCATCTTGCCAGTGGTGGCTTATATGTCCTCTCGGCGTTCCAATCATGAATTAGAGCTTGACGCTTGAGGTAGGAGTTTGAGGTAGGAAAAATCGGAAGCCCTCTCTCGGCGCACGTGGAATGACGTCATTGCGCTGCAGTGGATGCAGTCTTACGTTCCATCCAGTACTCTACGTGTTTACAGCGCCTTCCATAAACCTTGACCAGCGCACTTTTACTGATGCAATATATTTACAGTTATGAGTCAGAAGATGAATGGTAAAACAACAGTCATCTCAAATTTTTCGGACTCGACCTGGTGCCATAAGTAAACCCAAGAACATTGCCTAATTTTCACACTTCATGAAGCGAGCTGAGACCATGAAATGATTCCGCTTCGACCATGTCGGGTCCTGAATGCTCAGTCTCTGTGGCTCGCTCGGCTGCCCATGCAAATTCTTCCGGATCGTCCGTGAGTGGCGCGCCGATATTACCAATAATTGCGTTTGACGCGAATGCGACCTCTGGAAGCGACTTTTGCGAGAGGCCGCCACCAGAATGGGTCGCGGATACATGACGGAGGTTGAGGAGTAGGTGGTTAATCATAATGTTTGCGATTCTTGATGGATTATTAGCCCACAAGCCGCGGCGCCAACAATAGGTACTTACGCGTTAAGAATTTCCAGAGAGTAGTCGTACTGGAAAAACTAGAAAAATGCAATTAGTAATGGTAATCAGTCCTTCCAATATACAGGCGGTGTCGTACTGTCGGAAACTTCGACGAGTCAGTCATGGAAGTGGAGGGTGAATAGATGAACTAACCGAATATGTCACAATATCAAACACAACCAGCAATATCCGACCGCTAAAGACAGTGAGAATGCAGAACATTCATGCGTGCATGAAATCACATACATGTAATAGACGAAGCCTGAGGCTCATGATTAGCCGTGTCGTTAAATCACGGAAATGAGTTATGCTCTTACCATCTCGCAAGAGCCAGAAAGTTACAGAGTTTGTCATTCCCAGCTTCCTCATGGAAACTGCCGAACGAAATGTCTTGTAAAACGTCAAAACAAACACTACAGTGTCGAAGGCGAGGCTGAGGTAGTTGTTAGCTTTCGCATCTAGTGAGTAACGTTAGTGCAAAGCGGCCCGTTCTGGTGTTTGTGTCTTACACCTGCAGGTATGTCGTCAGTTAGCCGTTACGGCGCGGCGAATTGTGGACGTACTTGTCATACACGTCTAGCACATCCGCAGTACAAGCAATTTGGAATAAATATTCATAGGATGTGACGGATGAGATAATTGCCTAGTGGGATGATTCACGTCTTCACTCAAGGGAGCAGTGGAAGATGGATCTCACAATTACCATGGAAAGTTTGGCGATGGCAAAAAGACCAACAAGCGCGAGTACCTTCCAACTCTTCAAATATATGGCCCAAGTCCTTAAAGTGAATATCGCTAGATTTGAAGTGATTATTAATGAGAGTACAAGGCGGGTGTCGAATGACGTACTACGACCTGCAACCGCGACAATGCCAGTAGTAGTTGCATCTGTGGCTCTACCAATGCCATTGCACCTTGAGGATAATAAACGGGGTTAACGACGGATAACTTTGCGGAAGTATGATGGATGGCTACTTCTGCGTAAATCCCCAACGTCAGCATTTAAACTGGCATGTAACGACGGCGGAATATTTACCTTGTCACTTAAAGGAATAAAAACGGACGTTTGAACCATTTCCAAAGCCAAGACGAGAGGATATCCGTAGCGATTCATCAGGTAGAGAATCGTAGCACCGGAGAATGGTTGGCTCCAGATATGGTTTATCTCGAGATCCATTGTCAAGACGTAGTCATACGCGATCAATGCTGCAGATGGCTTTAGAAATGATTATATCTGGAGGAGTACAAAATCACCTATTGCAACACAGGTCGCATAGCGCGAATTTACGCTGAAACAATCCCAGTAAGACCCTATGCCTGAAAACTCGACTGAAGATCCACCCACAAGATGTTGAATACATCCGAAATCTCTGACAGCGTCGGAGCGTCTGACATGGCGGGTTCGAATCGCCGACAATTGAACTTCCTGCAGTCTTATACCCACTTCCTTGCCGAGTCGACACAATATGAATGTGGACCTGGTACTCCGAGGCAGACCGCTTGACCTCTCACGCCACTGTATATCCCCCCCTGCCTGTCTGTTTTCACCACGCTTCGTGGTTGGAGGGGACTTCCGCCGGTCACGATAAGCAGTGACGGAGGGAGAACAAACGGTCAGGTCCGGCCAGGTACGGAGAGCATTGAAGAGGATGAGCATTGATGACGGGAGAACAGTTCGAATGTGCCTTTGACGATATGGTGGGTTCATTGGGTTGTGGATCTAACCAAAGGAGAAAGGGAAGGCAGATTCCATCAAAGCGAAAAATCTGTGATGTGATAATCAGCTCGACAGCTGAAGGGGTATCTCAGGATCTGCACATACACCATCAGGCCTCCCGAGGGGAAAATGAACTTTGCTACATAAACGCCATTTGGGACGATGATGGATGGTACGTCAATGATTATCACAGTGATGGTATCAGATTTCATACCCCCGCATAGCAAAGCTTTGACTGGTACCTGTAGTCGTCCGGATAGTAAGGGATTGATGGGGAAGAACTCCGCCGAACAATGCAGACATGATTTACGTGATGCCAGTACATGTCACATGATGTCACGGTCACAAACCTTCTCGATGAACTACACTGTGTGGGTGAGTTTGCGTTGCGTTCCTTTCTATTTGGTCTTCCATGCAAATATTCGGTGATACAGCAAACTACAGGAGCTCGAATGAAATCCCCAAGTTTGAACTGTCCTGCGGCAGCGGACGTGGATTGTGTTATGAACCTACTTTCCACCGTAAAGAATGAAGGCTGGGATGCTGCAGTTGCAGAGGATGTATTGTATGGAGAACATCACGGGTGAGTTTATTCAATGTTACGTGCAAATTTTACCCCGAAACCCAGCTGTCCACTCATCTAGCGGACACCGACACTCTACGTCCTATGACTCGTATGAAGAACCCCTTCTATCGCTGCGCCAAGTCCTTGAAGATTCGAAGCGTTGCATGGCGGTTATAAACGAGGTCAAGGACCGTCTGGGGAAGAAGATCCGTAGTCTTCGTAAACGCGCCATGCCTTTGGTTTTCGAGGATGGGATCAAGCGCTTGCCTGACGAACTATTGGCGAAAATATTCGTATTTGAGCACTTCTCAGTGGAACCTCTGGACAATTACGCATTGAGAAGCGTGTCGCATGTCTGTCATCGGTTCCGGGAGGTTGCGTTGCATACTCCTAGGTCGTGGACGAGACTTGCTGCGAGGAACCCGGACGCGCAAATCCAGACATTTCTATCTCGTTCCGGTCAACTTGATCTTGAAATCATCACCTCTTGCTAAAACCTCAGAAATTGAGTCCTTTCTACGCACAGTAGGGCCATATTCTAATCGATGGTCTCACCTCGAACTTTGTGACCTTGCGCCATCCATAATGCGAAAACGCGGTGTCAATACGTTCCCACGCCTGCGTTATCTGCACCACTGGGATGTCGATTTGTTCACATGCCAAATGCCATCACTCTCCCACATTGTACTTGTCGCTCCAAGTGTCAGACCGGAAACCTCCTTTCAGACGCAACTCACAGATTTTGAGATCATCTTTCAAGATGAAGATGAAGTGGATATAGATGGTTTAGCCCGAGCCTTGCAGTGTATGAGAAGTCTGCGGGATTTGAACGTGCATAGTTTGCGAAGTGGTCATGGCGACAATGACTCTGGTTGGAAGATCAACCTTAAACCGCACTCGGTTCAGATTGACAGCCTGACCGTTTCGGTTGGTGAGGGTGTCGCGCCCAAAGTTGCACAGGAACTATATGGTGTGTTGTCAGTCTTCAAGGCATCTCGGTTGGACACATCTCTAGAGAACGTAGATGAGGTGCCAATCAATTACCTCATAAATTCGGAGGGAAAGCTCCTTATATTCAGCACTCTCATGGTATTCCGTATTAACCAGGAGCTTGACATTCCCCGACTCATACGCACCATCAGCGAAAGTTGTGACATTGCGCATACCATTTACTTCGACACTCCAGTGGCATATCATTTTTGTACACATTGGCCGTTCAACCCAAAAGGCTGGTCCCCTGTTACGTCAATTTGCCACCTTCAATTTTTGAACTGTGTCACACTTGATGAAAACAGTGTGGATGTTATGGCAAAACATCCGGTGTTCGCTGGGATACAGAAACTTGAAATCCTACATTGCAGTCACGTCTCCGAAGAATACCTTCTAGAGCTTCAAGACGAGGTCGGAGAGAAACTGAAATGGACCATATGATGCTTTTTCTTGGCAGGTTACCCGAAGGCGCGGAGGGTTATGCACGGCTTCGGTGTCATGCGGAAATGAGACCAGTCTTGCGACGGAGGCACGGCGGCGTTCTTCAGGTTTAGCGGACTTGCAATGCGAGGCTAAGAGCGCGGAGTTGGGGGCTATTTATGGAGGCGAAGACCTGCTCAGGGACTAGAGCGAGCGGGTACGGGGGATCATGATCAACTCTTGTCCTGTGGTGGATGCGATCTACACGAGCTTACGACATGGCGATGGGTCAGGAAGGATGCAAAGGCGTCTTCACACTGTCTGGCGCTCGTTACCGAGCATCAATTGGGCGGGGGTTGGTTGGTGAGGGGAGTTCATTCATCTGTTGACCTTCGCATCCATGTAACGACAACCGTTCTTGAGTCGTGATAATCAAATACGTGTAAGTAATATCCTAGAGTCGGGTATACCATGGGATCGAGGCAGGACGAGGCTGCGCCTCATGGCACGATTGTATCCATCCTCACTTTTCGTTGCTTCCGTCAATGAAAGGCCGCGGTCATAATATATTGACCAAGGGATGCCTTAACAGACAACAATTGAATGTCACAACGTCTGGAGCATAGCAACACATAACTGCGACATAAGGTGTTATAGACCATGATCGGAACATCCGAGAAGCTATCGCGATGTGGTGACAGGAAACGTAATAAGTCATCGACGTTTTAGTTGAGCCGACGAATACACAATCGCAGCACATTTTCAATTGCGATGCATTCTCCTACGTGGTATTTTCATCAATATTGCTGTCTGTAAGGAGCGAGATTCGGTTCAAACCTCTCGACTTACAAGTTGGAAAATCACAGCATCCACTTCAGTTTCCCTCCAGCTTCATCCGCAAGCTCAAGCAAAAACTCTTCGGATATCTTCATGCAAGTGATTATTTCGAGGGACTGTAACCCCATACCCGGTTTTCTGAGATAAGATATTTTGCCAAAGTTCGAATTACTTCTTTTTCGAGCAAATCACAGTTTCGGAATTGGAGGTGACGCAGAGCAGAATACTTTGACCAGTCCTTCGCTTGGAACCTCCATGAGGAGAGATCTATACCGGTTTGGGCATCAAAGTAAACTGTGTCCACGATGGGGCACTGCTTGACCAACTCATCCAAAGTGACCAAGATGTCGAATGGCTGTGGAATGTGAAATTTAACTATGATTCCGTACGGAAACATTTTGCCCTTGAAATTTCCAAGGTAGTGTTGCGGCGCTCCCTCTGCCAATTGCGTTATGGACATCTCCACAACGGATGGCAACAGATACTCGAGAGCGGCGTATACGAAATGGCAAACTGTCCGTGATGTCTGGTACTTGATAGAAAGTTTTAACTTATCGATATGAAATGAGTGAGGCGGTGGGATTTCGGTTGGGTCTAGAGGATGGATTTCTCTAACGACTTTGCTGCCTGAGAACTCCAAGGTAAATTTCCGCAAATTAGGCATGCGATACAATGCTCTAGCCAGGGAGGCAACATCTATTTCCCCGTCAACGCTGAAACACACTTCGAAATGTGTCAGTTGATTTTGCAATGAGACTCCGGGAATAAAACTGTGGGCGTATCCTTCGATGTGAGACAATAATGGCAACTCCCACGTCGATAATTCGATGTTGCTTGAATGGCACAGTTACCGTAAGTGGGGCAAGTGGGTTATACCGAGTTCAGTTATGATGGATTCTGTTTCTTCCGTCGCAATGAATAACCGGGACCACCGCCTCGAGTGAGTCCCCAAGAGCTGAAGAAACGGGCGAATTGCAGGTACAAATGTTGCGTACGGCAAAATTTCAAGGCCCAGTTGACCAGACCGCGCGAGAAACGTCTGGGTCTGGCTTTCAGTGTGGGAGTCGTCGTATCTTGTCCATAGCAGTGGCGTCCGGAGCGCGATTTGACGGAATCGACAAGAAACGTGGGAGATCGACAATGAAAACTCGCAGGTTTCCGTTGAACGGTGACCACTCTCGAAGATGAGTGCCAATACATCGTCCGGTAGGCGCTTGATCCCAACTTCGAACACTAAAGGCATAACTTGCTTCTGAAGGATACGGATCCTCTTCCATAAATGTCTCCGTATATCATGGAGTGTATCCAAGCATGACTTGGACTCTTCTAGAGCTTGGAGAAGGGAAATCAGTGGCTCCGGATGGAAATCTGGATTCGATTCCCTGTTGCATCTGACTCGTAAGTATCACTGCTGAACTGCGCGAGGATTTGACGGACAAACCTTTTCTCTTCGTCTGTGCCACACCATCTCTGTTCCGTGAATGTCTCTACCATCCCTTTCTTTTTCACGCACGTCAGAAGCTTCAACAGGCGGTCCAGTCCGCTGTTATCCATATCTTGGAAAGTCGCTTGCTTGAAACCATGTTTTCGTTCCATAATCCACCGTCGTCTTTGAGAACCAGCAACGCAAAACGGTCTGCCTACTCAGTCAATAAGCGAGCTATCAAGGTTACAGAGTAGGCAACAACACACGAAAGGTTAGAGCGCGAACCCGGCAACCAATTTTACGAGCACGTGGCTGCGGCTGTGCTTTAGCCGGTTACAGTAATAAACGCCGATCGTGGCGGATTCAACCATCACTGTGAGTTATCTGGTGCCCTCAATGCAGCTTCCTGACACCAAGCTTCTCAAGAACTGACGATAAAGTGACATCGTGTCCTTGTTGCAGTTACGATTCCTATTATGTAATAATAGAATCGTTTTACAGTCGCGCTCGCAGGGGAGACTGTGTCAAAAATTTGCGCCTATAGATGGGAACTTTTATCCATATTCGGATTTTGTAATGAAAGTGTAATAGATGTACAATCTGGTTTTGTAATGGGTTAACAAATTTTTGTAATGCATTACAACTTATTACAACGGTTTTGTTACTTGTGGCGCGGACGGCGCGGATTTTGATCCAAATAGGAAATCAACCACGTCTAACCGTAACGCGTAAGGCCGTGCGTTCGAATATCAAGTCGACCATATATTAAACAGGTCCTAACAATGAAGCGCCCAATACAACGCTTGGGATGGTTTTCTAAGCACAAAGGGAGCCATTGATGGAAAGATAGTCATGCACGCAATGCACTGACGAAATATCTAAGGCGCCCGACAAGTGGTGCTCTCGATGTGATGCATACTGTACAACCATTGAGCACACACCTGTGGCCACAATTGCCGCTTTCGGACGATCCACTGAATCCGTTCCCACGCCACTTTCCTCAGCCTTGGGCATTTGTTTGACTTACCCTGGAGTCCCAAGGCCGTCTGTCTCTTTCCCCAGTCGCTAGAATATTACTATTGAATCCGCTGGACCGTTCTGCCAAGTCCTGGGAGGTTCCATTGACTTTGAAGGTAGTTATTTACGTTCGAAGGTAATTTTCACAAGTATTTCGGATTGAATGCATGTTTTGAGCACATATATGCGGCCCTCCTTACACCCAAAATGCACTCAAAAATGCTCATGACTCTTAAAAAGTGTTCTGTACCCTTCTCCAACATTCTGCTGGCTTCTAGAATTAGTTTAGTCATCAAACTGGCACATATGCATAAAATATTGCTGTTTTGTACTTGAAATACATCTTATCTTTCATTCACAACCCACCAGACCAATTCAAACACTGCTATGGCTTAGTCCTCATTGCCCTCAAGTATTTGAGTAACATTCCAAATCCTCAAACACATCCAGACACTTTCCCTGAGTGTTAAAGGTAAAATGACGCATTTTCCTTATTATCAGTTCATTTAAATTGCTAACCGACTCAACTCGTCCATTGCAACTAATTAATCTCATAGATATCACCCCAGAGAACTTCCAGTTAATTCTGCATCCTTATTCTTTCAAGCTTCCGCTCCAAACTCCATTTAACACTTTCCCACCTCAATTTCCCTTTCAGACTTATTTAATCGTTTGAGACTTCAATTATTCACACAACTCACTCAAAACACTTTAGTTTATAGCTAAATATATTATCTGCCAGGGCCAATCGTCGTAAATACCATATTTATAATAGTACCCAGTGTACCTGTATAAAACTTGCATGGGTTGACCAACCTGTGTCTTTCACTAGATGCAATCTGGTCTCCTCGGAAGTGGAAAAGCAGAGGAAGGCCAAGAAAAAAAAAAGGAATCGTCCCGCCGTGCAGCGCATCGGCCCACACTACCAAGTCAAATCTAAGATTCTCATGATAAACCACATCACCGACCTTGGCCAGT
This sequence comes from Rickenella mellea, assembly GCA_004355085.1. Classification (NCBI taxonomy): domain Eukaryota; kingdom Fungi; phylum Basidiomycota; class Agaricomycetes; order Hymenochaetales; family Rickenellaceae; genus Rickenella; species Rickenella mellea. The sequence goes on from ML170182.1 coordinate 101,511, forward strand.
TGCTTAACCTTCTCAATGGCGTGAACAAGTGGGGTTGGAGTGAGG
>ML170182.1:114553-192919 GCA_004355085.1 Rickenella mellea
GCCTGCCGCTCGATCTCCGCCATCACCCTTTTGCGCAGCTGGTACTGGGACTGGTGCCACTCGTACCGGTGGTGCGATTTGTTGTGCGGTTCGTGGCCTGGGTCGGGGTACCTAATCCAAAATTAAAACCAAAGTACATGGTGAGTTAAAGAGGTGACATTGGGGGTGATGGGATGGTGGACGCGGAACATTGAGGGTGGCGAGAGATAGAGAAAGGGAGGGAGGAAGAAACGTACTTGACGCTGAAGTGATTTAGGTATAGGCTTTGAGCTTGGACCCGCTTCGCGAATGCGCCCGCCATGTCTGGCGTCGAGTGCCCGTGGAGTATGGCTTTTTCGTATACCGCGCTCTCTTCTGGGACGGGTTCGCGGGATATGGAGGAGAGGTCTGGTGGTTTGGGAACGCGCTGCGCCTCGTCGGTCGGTGCATGAGTGGACGACTCGTGAGTCAAAGATAGGTTGGCGGACGCCTCTACAAATCGTCAAAGTTAGCCCTGACACGCCCCAGGGATATTATTCAGCGCGTACCTTTGGCCGCCGACGCCCCTCCTCCGTCCGCCTGCGCCTCACTCCCACTCGTACCCGCCCTCGCCTCCCTCCCCATCCCCCTCCTCAGCCTCTCCAAAACCGCCACCTGCGCGGGCACCGTGACCGTCTCCTGCGCCGCCATCTCCGCGCTCTCGACCTTATGCGCATGCACGCTCGAGCGGAATATATCCGGGGGCATCCACGCGTGCGTCGCCTCGTGCACGAGGAGGGACGGGCGCATCGCGATGGGGATGACGCCGGAGGGGTCGGATGTGTCGCCCAGGATGACGACTTTGCGCCGGGCTTTGACGGGCGGGGCGTCGCGCAGGCGGATGGTTTGCGGTTGGCGCTCGGTGAAGGAGTAGCCTAGACATGGTGCTACAACATGAAATGAAGAAGGTGTTGAGTTAGGAAGGAATGTGGGGGATGAGGAGACGAACCTCTGTGAACGATCGGGCCAGCGTCTACAGATATATCCGGCGAAGGCACAAAATCCCGCCAAAATCCTTCCGTGTCGCAGTAAATATCCCGTCCGGGCGATTCGTTCGGATGCATCTCGCTAGGCGTACAGGGCGTGTTTTGATCTTCCTTCGTGAGGAGTTCATGCGCGGCGTACTTCCCCATCAGGACCATGCGTGTGACAGTCATGTTGGTTCGGAGAAGACGTCGAAGGCCTGCAGGACCGTACAGCTCGATGCGGACCTGGTTTCTGATGAGACGCGAAGGCACGGAGAGATGGAGGAGGTACCCACTGTGTCATGTAAGTGCGCCTCCGATGCGCGATTCCCGCGCATGGCGTTGTTCACCATTGGGATGATGCCCATGACGTGGTCCACTAAGTGTCGCGAGTCAAAAACGAAGTTCATGTGTACTGGATATCCCACTGACCGTGCATATGCGTCACGAAGACCTTCTTGATCGAATTAAGCGGTATCCGCGGGTGCCATGTCTTCTGGAGCTGCAACTGTGTGCCCTCCGCGCAATCGACCACTTAAATTCCACGCGGCCATTCAAGTTAGCAACAAGAACGCAAAGGCAACCTTGGGGTTTCTGATGGACTCACACCACGTATGGGGCCAAACTCTCTGCCTCCCCTCGTGAGATCTGGGAGGAATGAAACTCATAGCAGTCGACGTGCATGCCCGCGAGATCGTCGGCCCGCCGCCGCTACATGTCCCCAGAAAAGTGACTTTCCAGGCCCATGAGCCAAAAGTCATCGTGCGGCGACCGCCGGCTGCAACGATTAAGCCTTTCGACGGGCGGAAGTTCCGAGCTGTAGAAGTGGCGTGGATGATGGTGCAAGGCAAGCTCGAGATCGCCGAGTGCGACGGAGGTGTAGCTCGCGTAAGTCACGCGACCACGGAAGTCACATTTCCGTTACATTGTCACCCCTCCCCCCTTACGTCATCGAATGCACACTGGCAAATCGATTTTGGCGACGTTATCACGCCGCTCTTTCTCCCGCCGGTCCATGAAGTGTTCTAAAAGTTGCAATAATCTGCGCACTGTGAAGGGAGCGTCGACAACTAGGTCCTGCTGACGTATTCCCCGGTCGACTTGAAATGGATCCCGCTTCGCGCTCAAGTTCGGGCGGTCTCCCAGTCGAACATACAGATAACACTGCTGCGATGGAATCAGATCACGCCGAAAGGTCACGATCAGCGGAACTGCATGAAAGGCGTAGCGGTGAACAAGAGCAACAAGAGCCAGAACAGCATGAGCATGTCGTTACTTTCGACGTTGAAGAACAGGTCGAAACGTCGGAGACCAAGAAGCCCAGAAACCTCAGCAAGATTCTCTTTGACCTAATGCCAAACGTTGATTGGGTCAACAACAATACGTCGTGGCCAAAACTTAAGCCTGTGATTCGATGCGCCGTCTCATCCTGGATTGAACTTCTACTTGTCATACTACCGAAATCCAACCACTTGCTTGGACAGGTGAGGTTTATTTGCCTTTACAATCGCTTTTGTAACCGCTTTTAGGCACCGTTTTTAATTTTGGTGGGTGAGTGGGTGGCTTTCATACTCAATTATGGTTTTCTTAAGCCATATTGTTTCAGCTGGATTCATGTCGCCTCCTCGGGACCCGTTTATAGCCAACCTTGAGCGCGAATTGATCAACCTCACACTTGTGGCTCTGTCATTTGCGTGAGTTAAATTTTATTGTATCTACGATACTTATAGTGTTAATACGTACAACCATAGATGGAGCACTCTCGGAATCAAACTCGCCAGTCTTGCTCGAAAAGAGTTCGCCTACGCCGCTACGATCGACCAAATTTATACTGGCCGTTACGTTGAAGCTGTGGTAAGAGCTTTATTCCGCGTATATTCTCCTCCCTCACTCATTGGTCACCAGCCGACCATAATTATGACAATATTCTTGTTCACTGGGACCACATTTTTTCTCTGGTTGAAGGCGAGGCAAGGTCCTGGACCGTACCTTTTTGCGACGGTTTTGGCTTGTGTGTGCGGAGGTCAGCAGTTTTACCCTCCCAAAAACCACCATAGCGACTCTAAATCCACGCAGATATCGCATTAACCACAGCATCGGTCTATCCATACCCGACCTACGTCAGTTTCATTTTCCCAAACACGATTTGTCACTGACTCGGTTCGCAGGTCGGCAAAGTAATCATGATACCCGTCGCGCTGCATTCCGCTATAGCTGTAACATGCTCCATCCTCGTCTTCCCCGAAACGCTCAACGCCCAATTCTGCAAACGCCTTCACGCCGTGTTGGCCCCGCTGCTGAAAGCCATCGAGCAGCAACCAGAATTGCTCTCCCAATGCCCAAACAGCGACGAATTTAACCCGAAACCATTTATGGTACTCGTTGCGCAGTCTGAAGCCGCTCTGGCACCAACGGCTGCGTCAGCTAGGTTGTTGAAGCGTGATGTATCGTGGGGAAGAATTGGAGCGCGCGATTGGTCCAAGTTGCACGGAATAACTCGCAGATTGACGGTACGCGCTCTTTGAATTCAATCTTCCGTCTATGAGCCGACTCTGATGATTTGGAAATTTACAGGCTCGCGCCAACGGTATGGCGTTCTACTTCAAAATTATCGACCCGACGCGGGAGAAATTCCCAGTTACACCAGCCCCATCACGTCCCGAGTCGGTTATCAACACTCCCTCACCTTCAAGACCAGCAACTCCCCTTACCTCTGGCGCTGAGGACAGTCCAGCTCCCTCAGTAGCACCAACGACGGTATCTTCCATGAGAAGGAAATTGCACTCGCACATTCCCCACCTCCAATTGAACCTACACAATTCGCTATTCCGAAGTCATGCCTTTCAGGACCTGGGTCGATTGCCTTCGACGGCCGTCGGTATCTTCGAGTCGCAAAAATACCTCAATCTGGAAAGTCACTTCCAACATCCCCGAGCTGACATGTTCATGGAGAACGCGATGTGTCTCCTCCAGGAAAGTTCGAAAGATCTGCTCGTGGCAAGTGCAGATGCGACGAGGCATGTGATGGCATGGCTGGAGAGGTTGAATTCGGATCGATATTGGAAGTTGTATGGACGAGAGCATGCGAAGTGGTCCGAATCGGTGAAGGAGAACGAGGAGGCGAGAAAGAGACACCGTAAAGCTTTAAATAAATTCAGGGAACAGCAAAGGTGAGGTTCTAAATACGTTGTGTAATCACTCTATTGAAGGCTCTCAATCCAGGCAAATAGTTATTAACCCGTACCGACGTGCCTTCGAAGTCAAATCCTCAGCCGCTAACTCCCCGTTGGACGAAATCCCTCCTCATCGTTACCTCTTCCAGAGTTTCTTATACCAATATCACCTTCTGCAGTTAGCTCTCAAGTTGGGCGATTTCGTGCGTTTCTTTGCCGTGTTTGGATGGGTTGCCCATTGATTTGCATACTTCACCACAGCTTGACGAAATAAATGACCTCGAAAGAACTAAACGGCGCAGTCGGCTTTGGATGCCTGTCCTGCCCTTACGCAAGATCTTATCATGGCAGAAATGGGAGCCTACAGACCATCTAGATCATGACGACGACGAAGATCCTAGTACGTTATTTTTCAATCCTTTACGGGCATATACGTCGAACAACTGTCCGCAGATGTTATTCAAGGAATCGAACCGACCGACGATAACCAGCTAGGGGACGTGCGAAAACGGAACCCTGACTCGTTGCCTCCTGAAAACGCAATTGAGGTGGTCGGTAATGTGATATACCTCATCCTACATCCGCTAAGCAATCCGAACGTCGTGTTCGGACTCAAAGGAGGTCTGCTTTCCGGTTCGTTGCCATCTGAACGCTTTCCTTCACCTCATTACTCATTCGCATTTTCAGTCATATTAAGCATTCCAGCAATTCTCCCTCACACTGCGCGGTTCGCTTACGGTTCGATTTATCTTCACATTTGGGGTCCACTGCTCATCTTTCCAACTAGTCAACCACTTTGTGTGGGGAATGTATGTCGTTCATGCTATTTACGCGTTTTTCCGAATTCGTATTGACATCTATACAGCATCATGGGTCAAATGACGATAAACCGATTCCGCGGTGATACCACTTTTGTCATGACGGCTCGAATAATCGCAACATTCTGTGGTGGATTGGCTGGAATGATCATTTGGTGAGTAGAAGTGCATGAAAACTTGGAGCCGTAACACCGCACTGAGCGAGAGCGAATAGGTATATTTCGTCCGGAACTGGCAAAGGTAATCCATACGGTATTGCGGCGTCCATGGCAGTCTGCTTGCCGTTCATGTTGTTCTTTCGGCTGTATTGGCCAGGACCTATGGTGACGAATGTTGTCCTATGGGTGACGCTCGAACTTGTTCTTGGTTATTCGTGGCAGGATAGCCGCAGCTCCTCTATTAGTTCGCAGGGTGAGTGAAACGTCAACATCTGTATAAAGGAGATTGAATGATGCCGGACAACGCAGGCGTTGGTTACCATGTGGCATGGGTAAGAATTTGCCGATGATTTTTCGGGTACGAATGTACTGATTGCATGTAATACAGAAACGATTCGTGTTGGTCACTGCTGGTACAACAGCTGCATTGTGAGTTCCTTCACCCCAATCATCGTAGAGGTCGTATTGAATACACTGTTTGTCGTAGCCTTTTCTCGTTTCTTCCACCATCGACCAGTCTCCGGCATTACATCCGCATGACATACGCCACCACCGCAGCAGAACTTGGTCAACTATACTGTGACATTGTGTCATACGCAAGCGCTCCATGGGTCTCCGATGACGAACAGATATTGAAGAGCCTGCTTGCCGTTCGAGCGAAGCTGAACAGGTCGAAGAGCATGAGGACAAACGTCAGATACGAGGTCAACTTTCAATTGTGCTTTATACTGCTGCCGTCACCTAACGTTTGATCTAGTTGTCACTCAGAGGAAAATGGCCGTCAGACCGGTATGAAAAAATGCTTCAGATCCAAATGTGCGTATCAGCGGTTCCCGAATGCGTGCAGTGTTGAAGTTCGTGATGCATAGCGAGATAGCGTATCTTCTATCCCACATGACCTCCGTTATTACCCATCTGGAACCTGCTTGGGCCAAAGCGTTCTTGAAGCGAACACATTTTCTCGAGGCAAGTTTCCAAGCTGACATGTTAGCCGTGATAAGTAGGTCATCACACCAATGACATTTATTTTACTGGTGTTTACCATCTTCGACGAAAACGAAAACAGACATGATATCGACAGCCATTCGCACAGGAACACCACTCCCTCAGATTACACCGTGTCCCTTGCTCGATCGTTTCATGGGACAACACCAAAACGTGAATTTACTTCGCGAGGATATGGAGGATGGCTTTGGTCTACCTAGTGTGCTAAACATTGACACGCTCGAAAATGAACAATATCTGTGAGTATTCGACATCTTAAAATTTTCATTCCATGGTATTAATTGTTGCAACGTACAGATTTTTTAGTGTCGGCGTTTGCACTGCGTACGGCGTAGTCACCAGGCTGGACAGACTCATGCTCGCGACGAAGGAGCTTGTTGGAGAGCAGTATCACATCCACGGGGTAGATTTAACCCGGAATAAAGAGGCGTTACGGCCTCAGTTCAGAGACTAAAAGTTCGGATCATTCTGTATTTCGTGTTTTCTCTCCAATGCTTCTGCAATCATAAACAAAATATAGAGGAAAGGGTTGAACCAACTTTCAATCGGGTCAGTTTCTTGGGGTAAAACGTATGCGAGGTAGTCCAACAAAATACTCGAGTATGCTGAAGTGTGAGCAATGCACGCGAGAGAAGGGTTTCTAAATCCTTTGTGGCTTAGATGCCTGTGGAAATGCCACCACCACTGATCGATAATCTTTAATCCAAAGTATAATGAGATCAATTGGCGGACAACTTTCAGCTAGCTCGAGTTTCATACTGATGAAATTCAGTAACTTCTGTTTTATTTTACTGGAGATATCGTGGACAATACAAGAGTATGGAATATTGTGTGTTTGCAAATCACTGCTCATCCTGCAACAATCATTGTTCAATTATTATATGCGGATAATTATCCGAGAACCTCACCTTTAGTGAATCTCTTAGGGAAGTCAGAACCTCCATCTGACCCCGCGTTTCCACCCCATTCTCCGCTGCCCAAACAGACACATCAGGACCGTTCCCTTTCGTAAACTGCAACTGTAAACCCGTCACGACTGTCCCTGTTCGTCCGCGACCATAGCCACAATGAACGAGCACACCACTTCCCGCAGGCCTATCCAACAAAAAGGTATACGCATCGCGCAGCTGACCCAAAGAGGGGCTTGTAAAGTCATCGACGGGGAAATGGCGGTACGTGATCCCGGCATCGCTGAGGGAGTCGAGTTCCGCATCGGTGTATGGGAGGCGGTTGAAGCTCATGATGGTATTGATATCTTTGTCCTGAAGAAACTTCACGGCATCGGCGGTGAGCCTCTGTGTGTCATCGCTACCCATGTAGTTTGGTGCGGAAGAGCGGAAAACCCTGTGACTTTGAGGGAGGTTTTGAGTAACCTCACGAAACCGATGCCAGCTGTCCATATTGTTAGAAATAGTTCGGGAGCACGAAGAAAGAGGAAGACTCAGACATCGGGGTTACAAAGTACTGCTGACATAAGTAGTTCCCATGTGGCTGTGCGCAAGCAATAGAGACCTTGCGCAGACCGAATTTGGTGTGCGGAGTTCGAATTCCGTGTGTGGCAAACCAACATCTACGTCACTTCTCCAAACTCAACTGGTCGCGACACGACGCAACCACTACGACGTCAATGCACAAGGCGACGAAATTCAACCCGAACTGCCTCCAATTAACTCCCAAATTGCATCACACAACCCACAAAACGCAGACTCGGATGACTCTGACTCTCACCCTCGACGAACTACACCCAGCGACTCTCAACCAAACCTGGAGCCCATCTCTGATGACGAACAGCCAACAACCCGATGCAAATGGTGATGCAGATTGACTTCCCGCCTCGACTTCAAGGCGATGGCCCTTCCACTGAGCGTCATCCAACCGTTCAGTTCGATATCTCTTAGTCCGTCGAAAGGTTAACTTTGACTTGATTTGAGCCATTAACACGGCTTGTTTTGCAGCTTGCATAGTGGTGTGTTTAATGTTAGGGATGTACCTACAGAGAGCCATGGATGCATCAAATTGCAGGATTAATATACGATTCATAGTGAAAAATAGTACATATGCGAGCGCACACGAAATTCGAACTCCGCACACGGAAAAATGCGGAATTCGGTCTCCGCAAGATGTCTAATAGACACGGCAAAATGAAAGGCACATTTTGGACTGTCAACCACGACCACATCTACAACCTCCATTTTTTCGTCCTTCCTTCACCACCCATCAAATACCGTTTGTAATTCGAAGCAGCTAGAGTCATACGCGGCGTTTCTTGCTACGGTTCGTGCCGCAAAACCGTAAAAAAAAACCCTGATTCTACAGATATTGCTTGCCCATGGAGGGATTGGACGAGTTGCTGGATCTTTTGACGCGCGTGAAGAAGGACGGATGGGAAGATGCGCTTTCCGATACCCTCTATGATAACAATTCCGAGCAGGAAACGTGAGTTGCACAAATATGTCCTAGCCATGGTGGGACTGAACTCGAAAACTTACGAAGGCGACACCCGACATATTCAGGGCCTCTCTCAGCCTTTCTGCGGGCAATAGAGGGTGCAAGAGTGTGTATGAAAGCTTTGAATGAAGCCCAAAGACGACTTGGGAAGAGGCTACGCCGTCTTCGTAGGCTTAGCAAACCTTTGGTGCTTGAGGACGGCATTAAACGTCTCCCGGATGACGTATTGGCAATCATTTTTGAAATGGGGCGTCATTTCAATGAGGATGACCCATACCAATTTGCGGTGTGTGTGTCTCATGTTTCACACCGATTCCGCAGCGTCGCGCTTGCAACCCCGTCGTTATGGACAACAATTAGCGATAGCTACGGCGAAAATCAGACACGAGAATTTATTTCTAGGTCAGGTCGACTTGATCTGGACATCAAAATGCCCCATAATTCAAGTATAGAGTCGTTTCTCGAGGCCTTGAAGGATACCTCGTATCGGTGGTCCAGCTTGGAGATAATCGAACAGGAAACGGAAGATGTCATGATGCAACTTGGCATGACGGACCTCCCGCAGTTGCGATACTTGACTTACGCTTGCCCGGTCGAGCTTTCGGCATTCAGCATACCCAGGCTATCGCAGGTTGAAGGATGGTGGTGGGTGTTGCCTGCGGAAAGCTGTTTGCTATCAAACATTACGCATGTTGATTTCCGCCTATCGGGGGAGGGCAAGTGTATCGAAGATCTCACGAAGACATTACATAGCATGAAAAACTTACAGGACCTATCTTTGATACTTGCTGTCATCATTGGAGCGAATATCTTACCTTTGGACAATACCGCATTTCCGAAACCCCATTCCGTTCACATTGACAGACTGGCCGTTACCATACTCGGAGAAAAGCAGGACCATTCTGCATTGTTGTTTGATGCCCTCATGCATCTCACGCCATCCACGTTGGAACTTTCGATATACAGCATTGAACCGGTGGGTTTTTTTTTCAATTCAGAACACGAGATGTTTCCTTTCGCATCCGTGATCAAACTTCATGTCCCACACGCTATCGACGTAATGATGACCTTGGTGAATCTCATGCGACACTGTGACATCGTAAAAACGGTCCATTTTGACACTCCCATGGCAAACGGCCTGTCTGCGTGGAGCCATGGTCTGCGGAACAATGACGACTGGGAACGAATTCGATCTCTCGATCATCTCCGGTTCACGAACTGCGATGAATTTACGGCATCAGATGTAGAGGCATTGACAACCATCCTTCTTCCGAACGAGGCGGAGAATGGTTTACAGTCGCTCGAGATAATCTCGTGTAAATGGATCTCTGAAGATTTTCTGCTTGCACTCCACGATGAAGTGGGAGACAGACTGAAATGGACGTTATAAACGATTTTCGTGAGTTCTTCATCCATCATTATGATCCACTTTTACTCGAATTGAGACAAAATTGTTGGTCAGGAAGTACAGCTGTACAATATCATTAAGGGACGAAGTGGACACCGGCTGCGTATCAACCTCAGCCATCCCTAATCAAAAGCTCTTCGCCAACACTTCCGTACTCCGGAGCGGTCAAAATATCGGTACAGAAGACGCAATGCCATGTAAATAGGCCACCTCATCCGCCATAATGATGCAGATCTACAATTTAAAAAAATGATGATCCTGCCGCTGAGCGGTGAGGATGCGGTGTGGAGACCGTGACGGCTGAATCCCTCCCAAGGGAAATAGGCACCGGTCAGAATACGGGATAAATGACACTGTACGAGATGCTGTACGAGATGAGGCGAGCGTGCGTGGATGCTGCTCCTAAGACGGGCGGGTGTTACGAGGTTGGGTATGTGCAGAGGCTGAAACGACCAAGAAGGACTGGTAATTTGAAAATGGAGGGCGATGAACATCTGGGCAGTCTGACTACTCGACGAACGGGCTTTCGTTCGTCCTGGTCTAAGACTCCGCTCCGGTGCAATACGTTCGTCCAATGGACGGCGAAGAAAATGTCCAGCGACTGCAGATTTTCGGTGCAACAAGATCGCGTTGCGGTTCGTTCGGGAAGCCAACCGTTGCGACTCATAGAAGCGAAGAACCCTCAAGGCTGAGAGTCAACATCAGGCTGGACGATCGCCACCGGAGTGGGGGTCGTTTCTCGCGTCCTCGCCAGGTTCTTTGTCGCGAGGAACAGTTTATATCAGTACCCATTACTTGCGAAAAAAAAATGCTCGGGATGTAAGATGTCCTTCCAATTCTGGCTCTCGAAACGTGCATTTTGGTGTCACTAGCATGAACGGATAGATTGTGTTCCCAATTCTGCATGGTCCCTCGCTAAGATCGTGATAGGATCCAGTTTAATCCCTACGTGAGCATATCTGCTCTGAAATACGTCTCGCCGAGATTCATGGTCATCGCAGGCCACTTGTGCGGCAAGTTGAAAACCTTCAATAACCAGTCGAAGTTAATTCGAGTAAGGCGCCACCACCGAGGCATCCGGCAGTTACTCACTGTATGGACACGCATCCACCCTATCGACTGAAACCTTCGCGACTGTAGTTTCCGCGTGTAGGGCTGCCAATGAAATCCTTGCAGGAACAGGAAATGCTGGCTAAGCCGAAACCACGCTTTTGCTACGACTGTATGATTCGCATTGAGCGATCCTAGATCGTTCGTCAGGGTCTTGTATTCACATACCGTATTCCCCCCTCTCCCCGGTATTTGCGTTCGACGACGAGTAAATGAGGTTCGTGGTCGTAATTGTAATCATACGCGCCTTCGACGTGGCTTGCGGATAGCCGATCGTACACCCCCTCGACGCTCGATGTCCACGTCCACGTCCATGCCCTCGTCCATCACCATCTCAGACGCAGACGCAGACGCTTCTACGGTTTGTTAGGTTGTGTAAAGTGTCGCGTTCAGGCTGGCTGAAGAGCGCGGTATCCGCACCGCGGAAGAAATGCTGCTGTGAGGGATTAGAAGCGCTTTTGGCCAGTTGTATCGTACGAATCCCGTCAGCGCACGACACAATACGTGGTGTGCGGACCCAAATTTGCAAAATAACGGAGTCTTCCGAGTTCCTGTGGCGCTGCAGCGTTAACGTCTTCGTGATAATGATTAGTCCGTGCAGATCGTGGCTCTATACCCCATCAAAAAGCGTCAAGTTTACATACCGCGCTTTCAAGTTGTTTAATCAGCTTTCAGAATGCCATTGCCATTGCCGTTGCCGATGAGTTTACTGTAAAGTCAGGAGACGGTGTTTGTACCTACTCGCGAATGCTAGACTTGCGAACACCCGAGTCGTCGATGGTGGCGACGAGTTTGATTGTCCGCATCGTAAAGGGGACGCTAGACTTCTATTGAGAGCATGAGATGGTGGTGAAGGTTACTGTAAACTTGAAGAGACGGTTATAAAAGGTGCTGATCGGCCCGATGTTACCGGCGACCTGGCCATCTCAGGCTTGCGTTCAGCTTGGTTGATTATCCCTCAGAATGAGCCCGTTGCCGTTCAAGGTCACGGTGGTGTATAGAGAAGGAGATGATGCTCAGGCTCGCACCTGTTCGCGAATGCCAGTCTTGCGATCACCCGAGTCATCGGACCAGGAAAATTGCAACTCAAAGGACGTCTTCTTCATTGCTGTTCCGCATGTAACTGCACGATTAATATTACACCTTCCTCGCATGTTCTTTGGAGAATTGGAGTGGTTGCGAGGAAAGCTTGGGTGAAAGTTAGATGGAGGAACGGACGTCCGGACCCCGTTACCTATAACCCAAGCTCGTTAAATCGAAACTCAAAAAAAAAAAGATTGGATTAATGTACGAGTTACTGTACCTGCAACATCCGGATTCGCATTGACAGGTATTACACAAAACGACTCGGACCACGACATGTACATGTGAGCGCAGTTACAGTACTACTACGGGAAGAATCCCAGACAATCGAGCGAGTGGCGAGTGTGTGGTCATGAAGAAGTTGGGAACTATTCGAGCGATCATTCTCGAAACGTTGTTCTGTGGGTACTGGTTCAAGTCTATGAAGTTGTAGTGAAGACATGGTTGTCACGATTTCTGGGTTCAAGTTGAGGATCGGCGGGGTTTTCGATACCTTTGTACAGTAAAATAGACAACTGGGTTCAGTTTCGAATGATGGTATTTCCGATGCCTGAGTCGGAGATGATGATGAGTTTGATTGTCCGCATCGTAAAGGCTTCGCTAAATTTCCATTGGGAGGATAATTTTGAAGATGGTGGTGGAAGACTCGGAGGAATGCCGTAACGCGTGGCAAGTTTCGGCCCGATGTTACCGACGACTGCAGAGCCAACTTCGATATTTAGAACATTGTCGTGTACTTTCTCGATGCATGCCATCGTAAAACGACTTCGCGAAGCCTAAGATTCTAAGACGACCTGATGGCATTCTGATCGGTTGCGAACAGAACATGATACATGACATATGACATAAACACTGATCATGATATCGATGCGCATACACCCATCTGCGCAGTCCACATACCCAATACGGAGTAGTTACCGTGAGTCTTAGTGTTACAAAAGCCATCGCCATCGCCATCGTCACCATCGTACACCTGCTAGTAACCGACCATGACATTCGCCGCCATCGACCCGCAAGTCTCCCTCCCCACCATCGACAAGCTCCGCTTCACCATCCCGCCCGACCTCGACGCCGCACATGTCGCAGCACAATGGTTCGCATCCTTCTCCCGCGCCATCGCGTCCACCGACGCCGCCTCCGTCGTCGACCTCCTCGCGGAAGACGCGTTCTGGCGGGACGTCCTCGCGCTGACGTGGGATTTCCGCACGATCCAACGCAAAGACCGCATCCTCTCTTTCCTCAACGACGTCCTCCCGGACGTGAAGCTGGGTGAGCTGAAGATCAAGGATGACCATGGGAAGGGGGTGGAGTTCCAGCAGCCGTTCCCGGACCTCGCGTGGATCCAGGTTCTGTTCACGTTCGAGACGTCCGTCGGGATCGGCTCGGGCGTCGTCCGGCTCATCCCCATCCCACCCACCTCTGGCTCGGGCTCAGGCTCAAGCTCAAGCGAGTGGAAGGCGCACTCGATACTCACGAACCTCGAAGACCTCAAGAACCACCCCGAGCACATCGGGCACCTCCGCTCACACTCGCCCACACACGGCAACAAGTGGCTCTCCAAGCGGCAACGCGAGCTCGATTTCGCCGCCGGCGAACGGCAGCCGAGGGTTGTGGTGATAGGGGCGGGCCAGAGCGGGCTGGACGTCGCTGCACGCTTGAAGGCTCTGGACGTGCCGACGCTCGTGGTGGAAAACGAGGGGCGCGTGGGGAGTAGGTGGAGGGAGAGGTATGAGGCGCTTTGTTTGCATGATCCTGTTTGTGAGTTTTTCGTTACTATGAGTTGAGAGGGTTTTTTTTGAAGATGTTGATTGGGGGTGTGGGTGGGGTAGGGTATGATCATATGCCGTACATCCCGTGAGCGTCCCTCCCTCCTCCATCTTATCCACAAAATCTAACCATTCCCCTCTTGCTCCGTCCAAGGTTTCCACCGACATGGCCAACATACACACCCGCGAAGAAGGTACGTCGTCCCACCCCTCCCCATCCTCTAACCCCATCCACCCAACTAACCAACCTACCCACCTACCTAAACCGCGCATAGCTAGCAGACTGGCTCGAATCATACGCGCACTCGCTCGAGCTGAACATCTGGACCAACTCCACTGTTACGTCTCTCTCGCAGGACTCTTCCCTCGTCTCCAACCTCGACAAACCTGGGAAGGGGGCGTGGACGATCACCATCAAGCGCGGAGACGCGAACGGGAAAGGAGAGGGTGACGGGGAGGGAGAGGAAAGGACGTTCCAAGTGGACCACGTCGTCTTCGCTGTCGGCTTGGGCGGCGGGGTACCCGTCATGCCGAGGTTTCCTGGGATGGTGCGTCCCCTCCTTCCTTCCTCCCTCCCTCCCACCCTTCCTCCCCCTCCTCCGCGTTACATTCCAGCTAACTCGCACCACCGACTAACTCGGCGTTAATTTCGTATTAATAGGATGAATTCAAAGGCAAGGTCGTTCACTCCTCATCGCACAAATCCGCGCTCGAGCACGCGGGGAAGAAGGTCGTGGTCGTGGGCGCGTGCACGTCCGCGCATGATATCGCGGCTGATTGTGTCGAGTGCGGTGTTGGTTCGTCCCTTTCTCTTTCTCCCTTTCCCATGCATGCATTCGCGCTGTTCCTGCCATGTCTTTTCGCGTGAGGTCGTGATTATTGATAACACGTTTTTTGGGGGGGTGTAGATGTGACGATGTACCAGCGCAGCTCGACGTACATCATGTCCGTCAAGAACGGTATCCCCATCCTCCTCGGTGCGTCCCTTCTCTTTCCCTTCCCTTCCCTCTCCTCCTCCTCCTCCTCCGTCCCTCCTCCCCCCATTCTCCCTCGCTTCACCCATCTCGCGTTCGCTACACCCGCATCCTTGTTCGCGTCGTTCACCTCGCTTCGCTCGGTAGGTCTATACACAGAAGACGGCCCGCCGACAGACATCGCAGACCGCATCAGCGCGTCCTTCCCCGTGCCCTTCCTCAAGCTGATGGCGCAGCGGCTGACGAGCGTCATCGCTGAGGCGGATAAGTGCGTCTGTCTCCTTCTCCCTCCTTCCACTCCCTCCGCCCTCTTCGTCTCTCGCTCTCTACTTCTTTCACCCCTTTTCCACTCTAAATGTTATGTTATCGAAATGATTTAATGAATGATGACTAATTGGGGATTAGAGAGACCCTCGAAGGGCTGGAGAAGAGCGGGTTTAAGCTGAATTACGGGGAGGATGGGTCGGGGTTCTTCATACTCGCGTGGAGGCGCGCTGGGGGGTATTATTTCGGTTCGTACCCTCTTCCTTCCTTCTTCTCTTTCATCCTCCTTCCTCTCTCTCCTTCCCCTCGTTTCCCCGCCCCACATATCACCCGATCCTCCCCTCCCCACCCCACCCCACCAAATGATCCAACAATCAACTTTTTGTGGTTAATTCAACGAGGCGCTAACCTGATTAATTCTTGTGCTAACGCAGACGTCGGCGCGAGCCAGATGATCGTCGACGGGAAGATCAAGCTCAAGAACGACGCGCAGATCGCGCGGTTCACCAAGGGTGGGATTCAGTTTGACGATGGGAGCGAGGTGCCGGCCGATGTGGTCATATTCGCTACTGGGTACGCGTCTCTTCCTCTTCCACTGTCCTTTATCGCTTATCATTTACTATTCCCTTCACACGCGATGCTGACTTCTCTTCGCTCCCTCTTTTTCCATATTTCGCTTTGTTCGCTCACCACGCAAATCCGAATTTGCATCCGAACACGAACACACGACAGATACGGAGACGCGCGCGAACCTGCTCGAAAGCTGATCGGGGACAAGCTTGCGGATAAGCTGCTCCCCGTATGGGGCCTCAACGACGAAGGCGAGATCAACTCCGTCTGGCGATGGAGTGGTGTGCCCGGGTTGTATTTCATGATGGGTGCGTTTTCTTCCCCTCGTTTTCGAAGCCAAGTTCGCTTGTCATGGCTGGCTAACTCTAATGGGATTGGGATTGTTTTAGGGAACCTTGCACTGTGTCGCTTCCACTCGAAACACGTCGCCTTACGTGAGTAGTATTTCTGCTTAGTACGAGTGGTTAAATCTGACGTTTTCGTTTTCTACGTGCAGAAATAAAAGCGATCGAGGAAGGCGTATTCGGGAATCATTACACGAAGAGGTCGTGAGGGGAATAAAAAATGTAACAATAATGAAATGAAGAAGCCTGAATATACGCAGCGAAAAATTGCAGCCACACCACAAGATAGGGTACTCACTGGAATGAAACTCCAGTTGTCCACCAGGATGTACTTTTCGTCAATTGCACCGAATTGCACCACACGAAACGACCGAATTGGATATAGAAAATTGCATGTCACATTGACGCGTATGGTCACACTCACAAAAACTCGTGCCACACACCACAGATCCCTAGGCTCGTCACCAGCACTCCCTTGCATCAATAGGTAGTGGTGGACAATCCGAGCTCTCTGTCTCCTCCTTCCTCCGCACTCGCTGCTCGAATTAGACATCTACGGGCCTGGCCTGGTTACGAGCCTAACAGATTCCACGCGTCGATTGCTTGCCCATGGAGGGATTGGAAGACTTGCTGTATCTTTTGACGCGCGTGAAGAGCAAGGGATGGGACGACGCTTTCCCAGATAACCCATATCAGAACTTTTACCAGCAGGACACGTCACAGTGCGTCCAGACATATGTATCCCAACCACCATCACACTGAAATTCGAAAACATAACCAGTTTTCATCCGACAGGAGTCACAGGACAACTGCTGACATTTCTACAGGCAATAGAGGAGACCAAAGCGTGCATGGACGTTTTGAATGAGGCGCAAAGACGACTGAGCAAGAGGCTACGCCGTCTCCGTAGGCTCAGCAAGCCTCTCGTACTTCAAGATGGCATGAATCGTCTGCCGGATGACGTACTGGCAATCATTTTCGAAATGACGCATCATTTCAGTGGGGATGGCCCAAACCAATTCGCAGTGTGTCTGTCTCACGTTTCACGCCGTTTCCGCAGTGTCGCGCTCGCAACCCCGTTATTGTGGACAACCATTCGCAACAACTACGGAGAGAATCAGATTCGAGAATTTATTTCCAGGTCAGGCCGACTCGATCTAGACATCAAAATGCCTCTTAATTCAGGAATCGAGTCGTTTCTAACGGTCCTGAAGGATACTTCGCACCGATGGCGCAGTCTTGAAATAGTCGAAGACGAAGCGCAATATTTCATGGAAGAACTTGGCATGACAGACCTCCCGCGGTTGCGACACATAACGTACCTTTGGCCCATTGAGCTGTCCGAATCCAGCATCCTCGGTGTATCGCAGGTGGAAGGATGGGGATGGCTAGTGCCTGCCAGAGGCCATTTTCAATCAAACCTTACTCACGTCGAGTTCCATCTATCGGAGGAGGACGAGGTTATCGAACATCTGGCCACGACATTACATAGTCTCGAAAACTTAAAGGACCTATCTCTCAAACTGCAGGACTTCACGGGAACTCGTTTCGAACCTCCGGATCGTGCAGCCTATCCAACACCACATTCAGTTCCCATTGACAGATTAGCTGTCTCCATACTCGGAGAAATGCCAGGCTATTCCGAATTGTTGTTCGACGCACTCATGCACCTCCTGCCATCGACGGTTGAACTTTTGATCAACGCCATTTGGCCGGAGAAGCTACTCTTTGATCGCAATCGGGAAGGGAATTTTTTGTTTCCTTACGGCCCCGAGATCAAACTTCAGACTCCACAATCTATCGACGTGATGTCGACGTTGGCGGATTTGATAGGAAGTTCTGACGATATCGTAAAGACGGTTCATTTTGACACTCCCATGGCGAAGGGTCCGCTAGAGTGGCGTCACCATCGACTGAACGATAACCATTGGAAACGAATTCGATCTCTCGATCATCTACGGTTCATGAACTGCAATCTCTTCACCGAACCAGACATAGAGTCAATCACGACGAAACTTCTTCGGAACAAGCCGGGGAATGGTTTACAGTCGATGGAGATAATTTCGTGCAAGATGATCTCTGAAGATTTTCTCCTCGGACTCCATGATGAAGTCGGAGACAGACTGAAATGGACGTTGTGAGCGATTTCGTGAGTTCCTCATCCTTCATTACGATCCGCATTCACTGAGATTGAGAAAAGCTCACGGTCAAGAAGTAAAACAACAATCTACCATCCCAATCATCACCCGAAAATCATCATTTAATGTGAATAATACGGTCGCTCGCCAAATGTGATTTAGATGTTCGTTCATAGCCTTAAGAAAGGTCGTTGGATGGCTAATGTTATGTATATTAAATATTTGGCTGTATCGCGACATCTTCTGAGATGTAGTGCATGCCTTGACGGTAGCGGCATCGCAGCCCTCGTCAGCGGCTAATCAAGCCAGGAGACAAGATTCCGATTCACCAGACTTGTTTAGAATGAAAGTCTTGTTGATTACCTGTAGGAGGGACAGTACATTAATGTATGTGTATTTTCGCACTGCATGAAGCGACCGATTCGGATAAAGAAGTTTTACTTGGTAGTGTAGGGCCGATGCATTGCCCGGCCGGACGATTCCTTTTCTTTTCCCAAAGTAGTATCATATTCAATTATTATACATTTTGTAATATTCTAGCTCACCACTTTTCTTTTTTTTTTTACAAAATCACGCCATGAGCGAAAAGAACGGTTTCATGTAGTTATCATAAAGTGTCGTGTGCTGAGATTCGAACCGGCGACGTGCGAATGAATTCGCGCCATGGACGCCACAAGTAACAAAGTTGTTGTAATGATTTACAGAACGATTAGACATTCATTACGAGATTGAAAGAGGAAGGAAGTTCACACTGACAAATGCGGGAAAAGACGGCACCCCACATCAAAAACTGTATAGAAAAGGAAATTCTCAGCGGAAATCAAATGAAAACAGTGCCGGAGCGTGAAAACGCAGCCGGCTCAAAAAACGGGGTCAGAACCGCACGCCAGCGCGCTTAGAAAACGATTCTTCACTTCGTTCAGGAATCGTAAAAGGGGTCACAGTGACTTTGTCACACAAATCTTTTCACGAACTGTCGTCTGCCTCGCAGTTTCTACGCGTAGTTTCACAGGCCGTGGAGGGATTGGACGACTTGCTGAACCTTTTGACACGCGTAAAGCAGAAGGGATGGGACGATGCATTCCCAGATAACCTCTATGACAACGATTCCAAGGAGGCAACGTGCGTCCGAACCTCTGTGTCCCAACTATCATCACTGAACTTCGAAAACTTGAGCAGACGTAATCCGATACCTTTAGGGCATCTTTCGACATTTATGAACGCGATTAAGGAGGCTAGAGCGTGTATGAAGGCTTTGAATGAGACACAAAGACGCCTTGGGAGAAGGCTACGTTGTCTTCGTCGGCTCAGCAAGCCTTTGGTACTTGAGGATGGCATTAATCGTCTCCCGGATGACGTACTGGCAATAATTTTTGAAATGACTCGTCATTTCAATGGGGATGGCCAATACCAATTTGCGGTCGGTGTCTCCCATGTGTCACGCCGTTTCCGCACCGTCGCGCTCGCAACCCCGTCATTATGGACAATAATTCGCGATAGCTACGGAGAGAATCAGATACGAGAGTTCATTTCCCGGTCAGGTCGACTTGCTCTGGACATCAAAATGCCCCGTAATTCAAGAATCGAGTCGTTTCTAAAGGTCGTGAAGGATACCTCTCACCGATGGTCCAGCTTTGAGATAATCGACGACAGCACGGAGTATATCATGATGGAACTTGGCATAACGGACCTCCCACGATTGCGACACTTAACTTACATTTGCGAGGTTGAGCTGTCCACATTCAACATGCCCCGGCTGTCGCAGGTTGAAGGATGGGGTTGGCTATTGCCTGCGGGAAGCTGGTTTCCATCGCAACTTACTCGTGTTGAGTTCCATCTATCGGAGGATGACGACGTTATCGAAGGTCTTGCCAAGACATTACATAGCATGCAAAATCTACAGGACCTATCTCTCAAATTGCTGCACTTCACGGGAACGGAATTCGTACCTTCGGATCGTGCGGCGTATCCAAATCCCCATTCTGTCCACATTGATAGATTGGCCATTTCTATACTTGGAGAAATGCCAGGTTATTCTGAATTGTTGTCTGACGCCATCATGCACCTCCTGCCATCGACGGTTGAACTTTCGATTAACAGCATTCGGCCGGAGATGCTACTCTTCAATTCGGAAGGGAAGTTGTTGTTCCCTTGCGACACCACTATCAAACTTCAGACTCCACAGCCTATCGACGTAATGAGGACTTTGGCGGATTTACTGCGAAATTGTGACAGCATTAAGACGGTCCATTTTGACACCCCCATGGCGAAAGGCCCGTTGGAGTGGCGCCATCGTCAATTGGACCACAATGATTGGGAACGAATTCGGTCTCTCTATCATCTCCGGTTCATGAACTGCGATGAATTTACCGAACCAGAGATAGAGGCATTGACAACAAAGCTTCTTTCGAGCGAGGCGGAGAATGGCGTACAGTCGCTCGAGGTAATCTTGTGTAAATTAATCTCTGAAGATTTCCTGCTCGGAATCCACGATGAAGTCGGCGATAGGCTGAAATGGACCTTGTGAGTGATTTTCGTGAGTTCCTCCTTGTCATCACAAGCCGCATTTTGCTGATATTGACAATAACCTGCTGGTCATGATGTTTAACTATAACGTACCATCCCTTCCACCACTCGGAAACCGCACATTTATTGTGAATACAGTAATCTGTCTGCACGCCAAAAGAGACCTGCAAGATCTCTGATACTCGAGTACCCTTGCGGAATGGCGGTCAGCCATGCTGGTGCTTTGTTGTCAATTATGTAACTGTACATGGAATGTTAGTAATTTTGAAGTGGATGGGTCGCGGTCAGACTAAATTCTGAGAATCAAAAGCTCACTCCCGACACATCTCCAGGACAAAGGATTCAGGACAAACGACTGCGTGACATTTACTGTCACACATGTTACGAATCGTGCCACAAACCACTCTGCCTACATACTCATTACTTGGCCATGGATGAATTGGACGCGTTGCTGAACGTTTTGACACGCGCAAAGAACAAAGGATGGGCGGATGCATTTCCAGATAACCTCTATGATAACTATTCCCAGCGGGCAAAGTGCGTGCGGTCGGATATACCCCAACCATTACAACACTGAACTTTGAAACTTGAACTTGCACAGACATTATCCAAGATATTCAGGGCCCATTTTAACCTTTATGAGGGCGATGGAGGAAGCCAGAATGTGTATGAAAGCTTTGAATGAGGTGCAAAGACAAGTTGGGAAACGACTACGTTGTCTTCGGAGGCTCAGCAAGGCTTTGGTGCTTGAAGATGGCATAAAACGTCTCCCGGACGACGTATTGTCAATCGTTATTGAAATGGCGCACCATTCCGGAGAATTTGAATCATCCCAATTTCCGGTGGGTGTGTCGCATGTTTCACGCCGGTTTCGACGTGTCGCGCTTGCAACCCCGTCATTATGGACAACAATCCACGAAGGCTACGGCGAGTCTCAGATTCGAGAATTTATATCTAGGTCGGGTCGGCTTGATCTAGACGTCAAATTGCACTGTGGTTACGGATCGACATCGATTCTGAATGACTTTAAGGACACTTCGTACCGATGGTCCAGCTTGGATCTAATCGAAGATAACGCTGAGTATCTCATGGTTCAAATGGGTATAACGGACCTCCCTCGGTTGCAACATTTGACCTACACATACCCAGTTGGGCTGTCCACAATCAGCATGCCCATGCTATCACAGGTCAAAGGATGGGGGTCATTGTTGCCAGCGGGGGGCCGGTTTCTCTCCAAACTCACTCACGTCGAGTTCAATCTATGGGAGGAGGAAGCCGGTCTCGAGAGTCTCGCCGCGACACTACGCAGCATGACAAACTTACAAGATCTATCTTTTGTGCTAGAACACTGCACTGTTGCGGATGAAGTACCCTCGGTTGATGTGGCGCTAAAGCCCCGTTCTGTTCACATAGACAGGTTGGCTATTTCCATCCACGGTGACATGCAGGAATATTCTGCAGTGTTATTCGACGCACTCATGCATTTCAGGCCGTCGACGCTGGAACTTTCGATGTGCAGCATTGCGTCGGACAAGTTCTTCTTCAATTCAGAAGGAGATTGGTTCCCTTATGGCTCCGTGATCAAACTCAAGATTCCACAGACTATGGACGTAATGACGACTTTGGCGGATGTAATGGAAAATTGTGACATCGTAAAGACTGTCTATTTTGACGTTATCAAGGCAAGAAGTCCTAGGTGGGCCAGACGTCAATGGAATGATGGCGATTGGAAACGAATTCGGTCTCTCGATCATCTCCGGTTCACAAACTGCGATGATATCACCGAATCAGAGATGGAGGCATTGACGACACAACTTCTCCAGACCGAGGCGGAGAAGTCGCTCGAGATAATCTCGTGTAAAATGATCTCGGAAGATCTTCTGCTCAGGCTCCAAGATGAAGTTGGAGATGGACTGAAATGGACCCTGTGACCGATTTTGTGAGTTTTTCGTCCCCCATTGTGACCCGCTATTGCTGAGAATGAGGAAAGCTCGGTCAAGAAGTAAAACTATAAAATTCCATCCCATTCATCACTCGAAAATCGTGCGTATTGTGAAAAAAAATAGGTCCCTGATCAAAATTGACTCGGAAGATCGTTCATTGTCCTCGTTTTTGGATCTATATTATGTATACAGCTGTGCCGTCTGAGATGCGGTTTTCATGCTTTTCGGGTAGCGAAATGGCAGCCCAAGCCAGGAGACAAGATTTCGCGTCACTAGATTTGTGTAGAATGTAACTCTACTTGTTGATTAGGAGGAGTTACAATACCATATGTGTGTTTTCGAACTGCAACGCAATTTATGAAGTGGACCAAATGGTTTTCGCAAATGGGAATGTCACCGTCACGTGTCACACCCGAAATCGTGCCCACAACCGTCTGCCTCACAGTTTCTACGCGTAAATTGCCCACCCATGGAGGGATTAGACGACTTGCTGAAGCTTTTGACACGTGTAAAGAAGATGGGATGGGGCGATGCACTCCCAAATGACCTCTTTGGTAATCCTTCCCAGCAGGCAAAGTGCGTGCGGACACGCGTCCCATCCATCACCACGCTAACATCGAAAACTTCAAACAGATGTCATCCTACATATGCAGGGCATCTACCAACATTCCTGCAGGCCATAGAGGAGGCTAGAACGTGTTTGAAAGCTTTGAATGAGGCACAAAGACGGCTTGGGACAAGACTACGTTGTCTTCGCAAACTCAGCAGGCATCTGGTGCTTGAAGACGGCATTAATCGTCTCCCGAATGAGATATTGGCTATCGTTTTTGAAATGACGCGTCATTTCAGTGGGAATAGTCAAAACCAATTTCCGGTGTGTGTGTCTCATGTTTCACGCCGTTTCCGCCGAGTCGCGCTCGCAACCCCGTCATTGTGGACGACAATCCACGATTCCTACAGAGAAAACCAGATCCGAGAATTTATTTCCCGGTCGGGTCAACTTGATCTCGAGATCAAAATGCACAGTGATTCAGGAATCGAATTCTTTCTGATAGTCGTGAAGGACACTTCCCACCGATGGTCCAGCTTCGATATAATCGACGATGACACAGAAGATCTCATGGTACAACTCGGTATCACGGACCTCCCACGATTGCGACACTTGACTTACACTTACCCCGTTGAGCTATCCTCATTCAGCATACCCAGGCTATCCCATATTGAAGGATGGGGATGGGTGTTGCCGGCAGAAACTTGGTTTTTATCTAAACTTACTCATGTTCAATTCCATCTATCGGAGGAGGACGAAGTCATCGAGGATCTCGCCGCGACATTACATTGCATGGAAAACTTGCCGGACCTATCTTTTAAGCTGCGGCACTGCAGGGTCGAGAATTCCTCCCCCTCGAATAATACGGCATATCCAAAACCCCGTTCTGTTCGCATTGACAGATTGGCTATTACAATCGTCGGAGAAATGCATGATTCTCCATTATTGTTCGACGCTCTCATGCATCTCAGGCCATCAACAGTTGAACTTTCAATAAACAGCCTTTCGCCGGAGAGGTTTCTCGTCAATTCAGCAGGGACGTTTTTCCCATACGGCTCAGCGATAAAACTTCAGATATCACAAACTATCGACGTAATGGAAACTTTGGTGGAGCTTCTGACAAACTGTGGCATCGTCAAAACGGTCCATTTCGACGCTCCGATGGGAAAGGGTCCGTTAGTATGGCGGTGGCCTCGACTGGACAAGGACGAATGGGAACGAATTCGGTCTCTCGATCGACTCCGGTTCGTGAACTGCGATCTCTTTACCGAATCAGAGGTAGAGACGTTGACAAACAATCTTCTTCCGAACGGGGCGGAGAAAGGCTTACAATCACTCGAGATAATCTCATGTTAATTGATCTCTGAAGATTTTCTCCTCGGGCTCCGAGACGAAGTCGGGGATCGACTGAAATGGACGTTGTGAGCGATTTTCGTAAGTCCTTCATCCGTCACCATGAGTCGCTTTAACTGATATCGAGACAAAGTTGTCGGTGAAGATCTGATTCCATAAGATACCATTTCAATGGGGACGCCTTCGAGGGTTACATGGGTTTGATTGGATGAACTGACCCCGCTACAAGTTTCGGGACGGGAAACCTGTCTCGTTCAATGCCATAAATAATACATAAAATTCTATGTCAGCATATCTTCCTTAAAATATCTCTCGCGTAAATTCATGGTCATCGCGGACCTCTTGTGCGGGAAATCGAAAACCTTCAACGAGATGAGGGTAGATTTGAGTAAAGCACTGCCAGTGAGGCATCGAATGATTACTCACAGTTTGGACGTGCATTCCCCCATCGATCGACATCTTCATGATCGCTGCGTTTCCGTGTTTTGGTTCGCCGATGATGCGTTGAGTGCGTGGGTCGGCGAGGAACAGGTAGTGTGTGACTGAGCGGAACCATGCTTGTGCTGATATGTATTGCGTTGAGCTGACGGTTCATTGGAAATGGGGTAGATATATTTATTTACCGTATTCCCCTCCTCGGTATTTATCCTCTCCGACGAGGAGATGAAGTCCGCGATCGTAATCCTTCGCGCCCTCTGGGACGTAAGCTACCAGGTGATCCTCCTACAACATTTATAAATCAGCCACGCTGTCCGCGAAAAACACATCACTTACCTTGATCCACGTCAACTCGGCATACCCCATCAACTCCCCATCCCAGCTCATCATAATCGGCAAGATATGCGGATCATCCAGCACCTTCCTCATATACGCTATATGCTTCTCCATCGTCCCCCTCTCACCCCACCCCTTATTCACCCTCTCGTCGTTATGCCACCGATGGAACGCGCTCACGTGTCCCTCATCTTTCAAATCTAGCGCGTGAAACGCGATGCTCTGGCCGACAGGCGCGCAGAATCGTTTGTATATACAGTCTCCTGGACGCGGGTTGGGTGGACGGAGGGGATGTGCGGCGATGACGAGTGGGGAGCGGGTGAATGAGTTCGTGAGCGGGAAGGTGGATGTGTGCGAGGCGTATGAGCCTCGAAGCCATCCCCTCGCATTCCCCCATTGCACGCCCGACCCCGCGCCTTGCCAGAACGCGCCGCGGGATAGGAATATTATTTCCTGGTCGTCACAGTTTGCCTCGGCGGTATCGTGGACGCGTTGACTGTTGCCAAGCCTTTTCCGCCCGAGTCCGGAATATAAGAGGTAGTCGATGAGTTCCGTGGAATTGGCAGTACTAGTAGTAACCGTGGGGGGTAGCGAGAAGACTATAGGTATGTGCTCTTGCGCGTGAAGAAGCGTCCACAGCAAGTATACGCACGCCCAGAAATCCGGGATCGTTACAGCCTGATGACCATGATCATCGAGGGCACTCAGCTCTAGCAATGAGTATTTCGGCGTCGGGTTGCCATCGAGTTCGTTGGGCGTCCCGACTGCTGATAGGACTAGTGCAGCTGAGATCGGCAGAGGACGGAAGTCGAGGATGGGCTGGTCGTCGATGTGGATTCTGGTCACGGTGGTATTTTCGCCAACTGGATGGGATATCGAGACTTGAGAATCGTCGGGGAGGACCAAAACGCGATGGGTTTGCGGGACATGCGGTGTCAGTGAGGATTGGATGAGTTGGAGGCGTCTTTTCGCGCTGTCCATTGTACGTGGCGAGAAGCAAGAAAAGCAAGAAGGAAGATGATTGGCAATCTGATAAGATAGCCGGAGAAAGCCGTGATAAGATAATCTCACAGTCCTCCACTTCGAGTATTATATTTTTGTGTTCCGTCCAGTGGATTACAAGGAAAGTCTATCGTATGATGCTAGATTATTTTATGAACTTGCCATGAAGTCGTCTGGATGCGGGAGCACATGGTCAGAGTTCGATGCGAAAGCTTCGTAACTGTAGATGAGTCCGAAAACAATGAAGAGAATGGATCCTCCGAGTGTCACTGCGTACGAGGGGAAAAAAGTGAGCCATGCGTTCACAGACGCGGGAGGATGGTGGAACGTACCGTGTTTCACGGAGATTTTGGTTGAGACGTAGCGGCCTCCGATGACGGCCAGCGCCGTACAACACGAATGGCCAAGCACGGTACCAAGTGTGACGATGTAGATATTCTGATGAGCCTGTCAGCCGAATGCAAAGAGACAGGGTGATATGTGGCGCTCACATGAGCGGCACCCAAAGCTATCGTAGCAATCTGACTGCGATCTCCCCATTCACCCAGGAATGTAAGAATGAACGACTGCACAAAAACGGGTCCGAAGAATAGACTGCAGAAATTGCGCGCTCCTTCTTTCACTTTGAGGGCCGGGTTCATGTTCTTCTGACGACTTCTTGACGGACTCCTTGATCTCGACCGCGCGGCGTTCCCATTCCCAACTGGCGATGGAGACGGGGTATGTCGGCGTCCACCCTCCTCCAGCTCCTCCAGCGGAATCACCCTCCCACTCCCGCTAACCACGCCCGTGCCATCAGCAACAGCCTCATCCTCCTCTATCTCCTCCTCCGCCTCCCTCATCTCCTCCTCAATCTTCCCACTCCCGCCCTTCATCTCCCGCGCCTCTTGCACCATCTTCGCGCCAAACGCGAAAAACAGCACTGCAGCCGCGACTTGCGTCCACTTCTTGGGTATCAGGGTGGGCAGGATGTGCCCGAGGGCGGCGGATAGAGCGGACATGACGACGAGGGAGCCGAAGGCGCCGGCGAAGACGACCGCCCGTGGATGCCGCATGGCGAGGATGGCGGCGATGAGGAAAGTTTTGTCACCGATTTCGGAGGCGATGATCATTGCGAAACCTTGTGCGAGTACCCTCAAGTTGTCTTCGGGTTCCTTTGGAGCTGAGTCCATGACCGAGAGAGTTCAATGGTGGTAATGTAGAGTAAAATGTTCTCCTTTTGTCTCGCGGTCTAACTTTGCTAGGTGAGAATGAGCACAACTGCGGAATCAAACATGATTTGATGGCTGCTACCTTGAATTATTGGGGTACCTGATGAGTGGTGAGAGAATGACAGAAAATGAAAAGTGTCGTCGTCGTCGTCGTCGTTCAGTCTAAAAGTTGTGCATTTCGTTTTGCTGTGCCTGGTGTTTGCGGAAGAGAGCACAGCCGCATTGCCAAATCAAGGACAAACGATGATTTGGAACTACTTATGTCAGCGGTAGCCTGTAGGGCACATCTCACTCTTGTGCTGCTTGCGCGTTTGCAGAACTCAGCAGACGCGAATACATTGTTTACTCTTTCTTCGTGGACCCGCAGGCTAATTCTGACAATATGGACAGCTGGCGCCGGTTTCGGGAAGTTACTCAATACCTCCCTCCAAGTCACAGGGTTTTTCGTTCTTCTGCACCGAACTACATGGGCAGCGATGACACGCAGAGACTCACCTCTGATGCCGTGGAATTCCTGAAGGAAACGGACATCAATACCATCATGAGCTTCAACCGTTTCCCATACAGCGACGCGGAACTCGCAACCCTCAGCAACGCTGGGATCACATATCGTCACTTTCCCGTCGACGACTTTACGAGTCCGTCTTTGGATCAGTTGCGCGATGCGTACGAGTTTATGTTAGACAGGCCCGGGGGAAGTGGTATTCTCATTCATTGTGGCTATGGGCACGGGAGAACTGGAACGGTTGTTACGGGTTTGCAGCTGCATTTTACGAGAGGCGAGAGCCCGGTCGTGTCCGTTTGGCCAGCAGTGAATGGGGTGGAAACGAGGGGACAGATTGAGGTGCTAACTTCCCTGAGAGATTCGCTGAAAGTGAGGTTCTCAGACATTAATTCGCACACAATAATTAATTGACAAAACCATTTTTGCAGGATGACCAGTGACGTGCAGCATAAGTACATAGCTAGTAATCATTTCCTCCAGATCTCATTTAGCGTTACGCACGAATACCTGGGTTCCCGAATAATTGACCATGCCTCAGAAAGACGTGGAGCTCCGGCCAATAAATAGAGCCAGGGTTTTGGGATTAGATATAGGAAGGCTCACTGGGGACTTCAATAATCTCATTGCGGTTCACAATCCCGCATACTTCGACAACTTCATCCTCATCTTCTACTCGTATTTCATCCATCTCGCCGTCCTCTGGATCCACGCGCAATTGAGCGCCAATGTTTCCCAGGATTGAGTTGGTGGCGAATGCTGGCTCCTGAATGGTTCCAATTTCTCCATGCGTTGGTGCACTCCCTTCTTGTACATGAGACATTTGTCGAAGGTTAAGAACGAGCCGGTTAATAAGAATAACGGCCAAACTGATTGTTTAAATGTGTATAATGTACTATTCCGGAAACAAGTGAAGGGACTTACGGATCATTTAGTGCTGCAAGCAATCCAACCCAATTACCGATGGAGCCCTTGAGGAAGGATAAACAATCATTACCACGAGCACAGGAGATCCATACCGAAGCAGGAACCTGCCGCATTGGGTTGGTTTGTGAGCATGAGAGATAACACCCGGTACTTACGAAGAATACAACGGCTCCCACCACACCAAGCAATAGTTTGGCTCTAAATACCCCGACCATCAGTTGGGACTTTTTCAGACTAAAATTTAGCGCACAAAAAATACATAGCTCCTGTAGGTCTGTTTGTTAGCTCAGTGGCATCTATTGTGTGCATTGAGCGCACCGTCACGCAAGATGAAATATCCCAAGCCATTCCCAAGTCCAACTTTCCTCATTTCGATGGCGTGACGGATAGTTTTCGCGAATGTCAATGTAAACACCAAAACATCGATAATGAGTGAAAAAAGGACCGAAGCCAGCTGAACTGTTAAGTAGCAGATTTATGAATACTTATTAATAATATGGACAATGAGGCGGGATTTACTTCTGCGCTCGCAAATAGACGGTGTTAGTAGCTCTTGTGAGTAAGGTTGTTAATCGCAGCCTTACCGAGGAATAACCGATGGGAAATTTGCAGCACAGAAGCCTCCAAAAACACTGTTTTCAACTTCCGGTCGTAACAAAACCCCGAAACACTAGAATGGATCAGAGCAACGCAGAATTCAAGCTAATGGTGACTTACAACACCAACACCCACGGCAGCCCCACAAGTCAGACTCAACATCATTAAGATAAACTGATTTTTCTGATATATCGCGTATGTTCGCAAGGTAAAAATGCCTGCCCGTTGCAAATCTCAGACCATGCATTATTTGGAGAGGTTTGAAAGCACACCGTATATTCCAATTTGAGTCATGATGCTCCACGTCGTCACATTGACGGAAAGCACTCGACACCTAATCACCGTAATGACAAATTAGGCTTCATAGTTTTGCGGAAATATAACTGTACTTAAAACTATCATTGTCGATTAGCCTTCATGTTACAGCCAAGGAAAGACGTCAGCGAACTGTTTGAGATGGGTTTTGGATCAGATTTTCTGCGGAATACAACACCGTGACGACCATATAGGAATATCGAGTCAAGAAGAAGAGCGCTTGAGCGCCACTAAATTTTGAATTCCATATTTCTGAAACCTCGGTGGAAAATGTCAAAGCATAGTCATAGAAAATGAGAACTTTCATTTTCATCAGCGTGTTTACCATTATCGCCAAGACCATACTAGATTACTTGCCAGCTCCGAAAATGGCAACGCGGTTGAAGAAAAGGCTACAAGAATGAGGTGTGGAATATTGATTGACATATCGTGGACGTACATTTGACTAGCTTCTGCTATCAGTGACGCAATATCAGGCGAGGAATCAGACATCTCAATTTCCTAGTGAGTGAGACAACGGAGAAACCGAGTTGCTCTGCAAACGGTTCGAAGCATCCTTTATGCTGTTGGTACCGTTGGTGAGCGCCTGAAAGTTTCACTCGTCGGGGTGAATTTCCGGTGCGTGGGAATAACTGTATGTATACAGAGCGCTTAGTTTTTCTTGTTTGGTGATCTGGCTCAGTTCGCAGAGGTACTTGCGACTATCTGCCGAGATGCCGAGATGCAACATCAGGCCTTAGCTCTTTAAGCCTAGCCTCACGATTCCTTGTCCACTCTCCGTAAACGCAGCCAATACTACCATCGAGTCTTCGTAAATGTAGCAAAGTACTAGTGAGTGACACCTCTCTATCTAATCCAATTAAATGCATGATGGCACTAGATTCCAATACTCAACGTAGCAACGAGAGATACAACCACCCGAGGGGCAGCCACTGTCTACGACGTCGATCGCGAATGCCTTCTCGTTTGCATGCCGCACATTACGGTGCGTATTTTGATTCTCTTTCCAGACGGAGCTAAAGCCATCGATTGTCCCATGGCACGGGCTTTCCAGAATGGGACGTAGGAGCCATCCATACATTGTGAGACACATCTCGCACACTCCCCGTGCCAGGCCATTGTTGTCAGAACGTTATCCTGGCCCTTGCGTTGATCGTTCTCTATTAGTGGCGGTGATCCTAATGATGAACAACGTCGGCAGTACCCTATTGTATCTCTTCGCCCTGTCTGCCAACAGAGTGCGTTAGCCTATGGAGTCGACCTCTGAACACCCATTTTTCGGAGTAAGCGGAATAAGCGGTCCACATTTAACGCAAGGAAGCGACACATACGTGCTATGGCCGATGGAAATGATTGACAGTCGTGATTGATCTCAGTATTGTGACAAAGTGAATGCGATGGGGTCTGATTGCCCAGACTCTCGCACTGAAGGCGAATATCTAATGATAATCCTGTGGTCGGGTCCGGAACTCGTCGTGAATCGGTTAATGGGGCATGCAGACCGACCTGGCAATTTCCTATGGAAAGTTCGAATGAACCGCGAGAGAAACCACTTCCAAACGTGGCACTAGCACTCGGATCGCCGTTTTTATGAAGTTAGCCTCAGTTTTCTGATGGTGACGACCGATGGTTATAGCCAGAATTGACGGAAGGGCCGGACGAGAGGCAATCTGCTGTTTTCGTTATGTAGGAATCACCGGCGGCGAGCTTTGATCGACATCACTGAACGAAATTGCTTGCAAGATGGTCTTCGCCGTCAGCTGATACGAACGCTAAATGATTATTGTTGAGAGAGCATCGGTCATGATCACTTACCATTAGCCATAACGCCGAACTGCTGTGGACTGGATAAAGAATAATGGAAGCATCTGAACGTCTGCGACTGTAGGCATATCTCCATCTCCGTATTCCTACAACGCTGCAACTCAGAATTCAAAACGCTGATGGAACTGGAAGTTGAACGAGTTTCACTGGAACCAAAACCATCCGCGATCCATAATCATTATTGAATGACTTAGCTAAGGTTGAACCGTCGTTCATCTTCTCCGCAGATCGATACGCCTTCTCCCTTCGATAATATTGACACTTTCAATAATTACTGCCGAAATATTACAGAAATGCAGAATGGTATTTCATAGTTCCCCTTCTTGACCAACAGCCTTGTCCCAATTTTTCAGTGAAGTCGGCTTTTGATGACGGATGACGAACTCACGAAAATCGCTCATAACGTCCATTTCAGTCTGTCTCCGACGTCATCGTGGAGTCCGAGCAGAAAATCTTCGGAGATCAATTTACAAGAGATTATCTCGAGCGACTGTAGACCTTGCTCCGCCTCGGGTAGGAGAGTATTTCTGGCTAATGTCGTTATGTCTGATTCGGTAAATCCATCGCAGTTCATGAACCGGAGATTATCGAGAGATCCAATTCGTTCCCAGTCGTCATGTCGCAATTGACGGCGGCGCCACGCAGTCGGGCCCTTTGCCAGGGGAGTATCAAAATGGACCGTTTCTACGATGTCGCAGTTTCGCAGGATATTCATCAAAGTCGTCATTACGTCGAAAGCCCGTGGAATTTGAAGTTTGATCGCAGAGCCAAACAGAAACGACTCCCCTCCTGCATCGACGAGAAACTTCTCCGGTCCAATGCTGTCAATCGAAAGTTCAACAGTCGATGGCCAGAGATACATGAGAGCGTCAAAAAACAATGCGGAATAACCCTGCATGTCCCCATCGATGGAAATGGCCAATCTTTCAATGTGAACGGAATGCGCTTTGGGATGTGTCACATTATCCGAAAGTAGGAAATTTTCTTCGGGACAGCGGTGTAGCTTGAAGGAGAGGTCTTTTAATTTTTTCATGCTGTATAATGTCGTGACAAGATCTTCGACAAACATGTCATCAGACAATATATGGAACTCCACGTGAGTAAGATTTGATAGAAGATAGGATCCGGCAGGCGGCCACCCCATTGCGACGATCTGCGATAGATTAGGCAAGCTGAATGTGTCGGTTGACAGCTCAACAGGGGAAATGTAAGTCAAATGGCGCAACCGTGGGAGGTCTGTTATTCCAAGATCCTTCATGAGACTTTCCAGGTCACAGTTGATTGGGTCTAAGCTCGACCATCGGTGCGCGGTGTCCTTCATGAGCTTCAGAAACGACTCCATTCGCGAACTTGAGTGAATATTGACGTCCAGATCAAGTCGGCCTGATCTGGAGATAAATTCTCGAATCATATTGTCTCCGTAGCGATCATAAATGCTTGTCCATAATGACGGGCATGAAAGCGCGACGCTGCGGAAACGGCGTGAAACATGAGACAAAGGCACCGCAGATTGGGATGGGTCATCCTCAATTAGAGGACACGCCAATTCAAAAACGATTGCCAATACGTCGTCCGGGAGACGTTTAATGCCGTCTTCAAGTACCAGAGGTTTGCTGAGCCTACGAAGACAACGCAGTCTTTTCCCAACTTGTCGTTGTGCTTCATTCAAAGCACTTATACATTTTCTGGCCTCCTCAATCGCGTCCAGAAAGGTCGAAAGATTCCCTGAAGATATCGGAAGACGTCTGCTCAAGTTTTGGTAGTTCAGTGATGATAGTTGGGACACAGAGGTTCGGACGCACGTTGCCTCCTTGGAATCGTTATCAT
Organism: Rickenella mellea; assembly: GCA_004355085.1. Classification (NCBI taxonomy): domain Eukaryota; kingdom Fungi; phylum Basidiomycota; class Agaricomycetes; order Hymenochaetales; family Rickenellaceae; genus Rickenella; species Rickenella mellea. The sequence continues at coordinate 148,147 of ML170182.1, forward strand.
AGAGACTATCTGGGAAAGTATTGTCCCATCCATTCTTCTTTACACGTGTCAAAAGATTCAGCAAGTCGTCTAATCCCTCCATGGCCAGGCAAGCTACGCGTAGAAACTGTGAGGCACACGACGGTTGGTGAAAAGATTTGAGTATCGAGTGTGACAATGTCACGGTGACTTTTCTTTTCTTTTGAAAAACCTTTTCATCCGATTCCATTGCTTCAAAAGTTGCACCGCAGTTCGAAAACATACCTACGGTACTGCACCTCCCTCTTAGTCAACAAATAGAGTTTCATTCTAAAATAATCTGGAGACTCGGAATCTCCTTGCTTGGTCTACCGGTGGCTGCGATTGGGCTACCCTTCAAGGCATGAAAAATACATCTCAGACGATGAAGCCGCATCTCCAAAGGACTCTTCGTAGGGCTGTGAATGATCTTCCAAATCACATTTGGCGAGTGACAAGATTGTTTAGAATAAATGCACGATTATCGAGTAATGAAAGGGATGGTATTTTATGGTTTTACTTCTTGACCAACGGCTCTGCCCCTGTTTCAGTAAACTTGACCCATAATTGCAGCTGAGGAACTCACGAAAAACCTCTCACAAAGTCCACTTCAGTCTATCTCCAACTTCATCGTGGAGTCCGAGCAGAAAATCTTCAGAGATCATCTTGCATGAAATTATCTCGAGCGACTGTAAACCATTCCCCTCCTTGTTCTGAAGAAGTTTTGTCGTCAATGTCTCTATGTCTGATTCGGTGAAGCGACTGCAGTTCATGAACCGAAGATGATCAAGAGATTGAATTCGCTTCCAATGGTTATTGTTCAGTCGAGGTTGGCGCCACTCTAGCGGACCAGTTGCCATGGGAGTGTCGAAATAGACCGTCTTTACGATACCGTCACAATTCCGCAGCAGATCCACCAAAGTCGTCATTACGTCGATAGATTGTGGAATCTGAAGGTTGATCGTGGTGCCGAGGGGGAAAATGAAGTTCCAATTTGAACTGAAAAGCAACCTCTCCGGCCGAGTGCTGTTAATCGAAAGTTCAAGGGTGGAAGGTCTGAGGTGCATGAGAGCGTCGCATAATATTTCAGAGTAACCTGGCATTTCTCCGAGGATGGAAATGGCCAGTCTCTCGATGCGAACGGAATGGGGTTGTGGATAAGCTGCACGATTCGATGGTTCAAAATGCGTCCCCGAGAATTCCCGCAGCTCGAGAGATAAGTCCCGTAAGTTTGTCATGCCATGCAATATCGTGGCAAGATTCTCGATGACCTCATCATCCTCCGATATGTGGAACTCAACGTGAGTAAATTTTGACAGAAACCAGTCGTTCGCAGGTAATAGCCACCCCCATCCTTCAGCCTGCGATAGCCTGGGCATGCTGAATTCGGACACCTCAAGCGGCCAAAGATACGTTACGTGTCGCAACTGAGAGAAGTCGGTCATGCCAAGTTCCTCCAGGAAATCCTGCGTGTCATCGTCGATTATCTCAAAACTGGACCATCGGTGCTCGGTACCCTGCAGCACCTTTAGAAACAACTCGATTCCTGATTTTCGGGGAATTTTGATGTCTAGATCAAGTCGTCCTGACCTGGAAATAAATTCTCGAGTCTGATTCTCTCCGTAATTGTTGCGAATTGTCGTCCACAATAAATGGGTTGCGAGTGCGACGCTGCGGAAACGGCGTGAAACATGGGACAAACACACCGCAAATTGGTTTGGTCCATCTCCACTGAAATGACGCGTCGCTTCAAAAATGATTGCCAGTATGTCATCCGGGAGACGCTTAATGCCGTCTTCAAGCACCAGAGGCTTGCTGAGCCTGCGGAGACGGCGTAGCCTCTTGCCCAGTCGTCTTTGTGCCTCATTCAAAGCCTTCATACACAATCTGGCCACCTCTATTTCTTGTAGATAGGTAGGCAGATGTCTTGAATGTGTCGGATGGCACCTGTTTATGTTTTCGAAGTTCAGTGTGATAGTGGTTGGGACACATATATCCGGACGCACGTTTCCTGCTGGTAATTGTTCTGACATAGGTCATCTGGGAGCGCGTCTTCCCATCCATTCTTCTTTACGCGTGTCAAGAGATTCAGCAAGTCGTCCAATCCCTCCATGGTCAGGCACTCTCTGCGCAGAATCTGTGGGGATGACGGTGCGTGGAACGATTGAGTCACGGTGTGACGATACGCGTCAACGTGGCGGGTGGGACACCGCTTTTCGTAGACTCGTATCCAGTCTCCTCACCGCAAGACATGGGAGAATATGCGTGGAGAGATTGATACGAAAAGGCGAACGTACCAGAGCTCTGGATGTGAGAGCAGCTGCAATTCGCACACAATGTACATTCCATCCAAATCCACAACTAGAGTTTCATCATTCAAAGCAAGCCGGAGGAATATGAATCTGTCTGCCGGCTCTCCTGGCTAGTTCAGCCACTACTGAGGGCAGGGATTCCGCTAATGGTAGTTTGAGTCCAGTGGATCGAGTGTATATTCAGGCTGCTTCATTTCATACTGTTACATGTTTTGTTACCCTCACGACCTCTTCATGCAATGATTCCCAAATGGACCTTCCTCAGTCGCTTTTATTTCTGCAGGGGAAAACGAAAAAGTGAGATTTAGCGACAAGCAACTCCCATATGGAACGGTGTGGGGGGTGGGTGAAAATAAGTCAGGAAGAAGGAAGATTAAGGCAGCGCAATGTTGAAGAAATCAGTAGAGAGGATCAAAGAAAATGGGAGGGAAGAGACGCATACCCAGTAGCGAATATGACTACATTAGCCGGCCCTTCGCTCCAATCCTCGAGCCGAATAGCATCCGTGGTGAACGCGCGATCTGCGCGTCGTTCTTGAGCTTGATCTTCCCATCGATGATCATCTGGCTCGCGCCGACGCCTACATCGGTCCACAAGAATTAATTAGGTTAGCGTCTCGACAATCACAACATGTTGTTGAGAGGTGTGCGAGGATGGGATGGTGGAGGGATGTGGGGATGGAAGGGAAGGGAAGGAAGAAAGGGCAGAAGAAGAAGATCGTGTCATCAAGTGATGTGCAGAGGCGAGGAAATGAGGAAAACAAGCAACGAAGGAAGAGGGTACAAACCGAAATAATAACCCCCAGCGCGCTTCCAAGCGAGTATGAAGAACCCCGATCCATCTTCTCCGTAATTCAATCAAAAACCGCTCTTCTCCAGTCCTTCTAGGATCTCTCTGAAATATAAAAACAAATCGATGAGCCATCAGAAATTTACTTTAAAGGATGACACAAATGACGTGGAGAGGGAAGCGAAGCGAAGGAAGAGGGAAGGACGAGAGAGTGGGGGGGAGACGCACCTATCCGCCTCAGCGATGACACTCGTCAACCGCATCGCCATAAGGTTGAGAAAGGGGATGGGGAAGGACGCGTTGATGCGGTCTGCGACGTCCGTTGGCGGGCCGTCTTCTGTGTATTGACCTACACGAGCGAATGCGCGTGAGCGGAGCGAACAAGGGTAGGCGAGCGATGTCGAATGGTGTGAATGTAATGGGGGCGAATGATGGTGAGGGGGGTAGGATGGAAAGGAAGAGACGCACCGAGGAGGATGGGGATGCCCTTCTTGACGGACATGGTGTACGTCGAGCTGCGCTGGTACATCGTCACATCTACACATCCCCCGCCCGCAAACAAGTTAGCGAACTCGATAAATTACCAAAGCCGCGCAGGGAATTGGAACTTACAAACACATTCCGTGGTCAGCATGGTCAGCAGCGATATCATGCGCAGACGTGCACGCGCCTACGACGAGAACTTTTTGCCTGCGTGGATTTGCGGGACGAGGAATGGATGATCTTGCCGCCGAATTCGTCCTACCATCATCCCATATTAACCGAGATGCAGCTCAGAACGAATAGGAAGGAAAGGAGGACGTACCATCCCAGGAAAACTCCGTATAACGGATACGCCTCTGCCCAAGCCGACAGCGAATACGACGTGGTCCACTCGGAAGTCCTCACCTCTCCCTTTCCATCTCCATCCACGTCTCCGCGTCTAATCGTGATCGTCCACGCTCCCATCCCAAGTTTACTGGAATCGACAACTTGAGAGGAATCTTGTGAGAGAGACGTGACGACGGAGTTGGTCCAGATGTTCAGCTGTGAAGAGTGCGCGTATGATTCGAGCAAGTCTGCGGATGACTGGGATGGTGTTGTTGATGTAAGTCGGGTGGATATCGTGGGTGTGACGACGTATCTTCTTCACGGGTGTGTATGTTCGCCATGTAGGAGGAAATCTAGTACGGAGGAAGAGGATGATTAGATTTTTGAATACGATGGAGGAAGGGGGGAGGCTCACGGGATGTAAGGAATACGGTCATACCCTGCCCGGCCCCAAAATAAATCAAGCTTTAAAAATGTAACGAGAAATGAAGGCAACGCACAGACAGGATCATGCAAACAAAGCGCGCCATATCTATCTCTCCATCTCGACCTCATTTCCCTCTCCCTCTCCCCTCCACCATCAACGCGGGCACATCCAGAGCCTCCAACCGCACAGCGACGTCCAATCCACTTGCCCGGCACTAATCACCACCACCTTTGGCTGCCTCTCTCCCTCGGCAAACTCGATCTCGCGTTTTCGCTTTGCGAGCCATTTGTTTCCGTACGCGGGCGAGTGAGCGCGGAGGTGTCCGATGTGCTCGGGGTGGCCTTTGAGATCCTCGAGGTTCGTGAGGACTGAGCGAGCTTTCCATTCGACACCAGGTGCTCCGCGTGGGCGGGTGGGATGAGACGGACGACGCCAGAGCCAACTCGGATGCCGACGGACGTCTCGAATGTGAAGAGGAGCTGGAACCACGCAAGGTCCAGGAACGGTTGTTGGAACTCTACACCTTGATATTCAGCTCCGCCAGCTTAAATTCCAGGAGAACGCCCGAAAAGCGAGGATACGATGTTTGCCCTGGATCGTGCGGAAGTCCCATGTTAGCGCGAGGATGTCCCGCCAGAACGCGTCTTCTGCGAGGAGGTCGACGACGGCGGGGGCGCCGAATGGCGTCGATGGCTTGAGAGAAGGATGCGAACCATCGGGTTGCGACGTGGTTGGCGTCGAGGTAGGTGGGGAGGGTTACTGAAGGGTCGATGGCCAATATTAATGTCATGGCGGGTCAGGTTGGAAGGTGAGGAGGCAGAGGTGGAGTTGAAAATCAATTTTGTACGCTCACAGAGTCTGCAATGGGTATATAGACTGCGCAGATGGTTGTATGGGAATCATTATTCAGTTCGCAAGCGACCAAGCATGGATCATGTCTTCAAGCCGTTTCGCGGCACGCCTGCACCAAGAGGCACTTTCTGGATATCCGAGTCAAAGTTGGCAGTTGGGTCGTCGGTAACATCGGGCCGAGCACGAGTTTTATGGCGGTATTACCCGATTCGCCCCTTCGAACCACCATCTTTACCCTCCCAATGGGATTTTACTGTAGCGCCCCTTTACGTTGCGCACAATCGACTCGTCATCATCACCGAATCTGGCGTCGATGAGACGAGGATTCGCGAACACGTGTACAGCATCTCCTGACTCGGACTCTAACGGAATCACCAACTTGAACGACAGAGGCAAAGGCATTCTGAGCCTGTAATCAACCAACTTGAACACGCAGTATATAGTGGGCACATCTCCTATACCTATCTCAGCGGCGGAGGTTCAGCCGAGCTAACTTAGCGAAGTTTTCGATTTCCTGCACAAGAGTTCCGCGCGATAACCATGAACCTCTGCGTGCGGAAGATATGCTCATTCGACATTCATTTGTGACATTTGGCGAATCTGGATCTTGTCACGAGCTCAGCGATGGATTGGGCAGGAGTCGAAAAAGGTAAATTTTCCGTTCAAGTTAGTTTTCGAAGCCAGAAAGTGGACGGACCTCTCATATCGTGAGCCTTTTTTTTTGCAAGTAATGAGTGCTGGTATAAAGTTTTCCTCGCGATAAGGAACCTAGCCAGGCCGCGGGAAACGTCCCCGATTTCAATGACGATTGTCCAACCTGATATGATCTTTTGAGGTTTCATCACTTCTACAAGTCTTAACGGTTAGCTTCCCATACGATGTTTGAGGCTCCGTGCCCATCGTGGCGCAATCTTTCTAGACCGAAATAGACATCTTCTTCGCCGTCCATCGGAGGTATTGCATCGAACGCAATCTTAGACGTCGATGTCGACGCATGAAAACCCGTTCGTCCGGTCAGACTGCCCAGATGTTTGCTATACCCTCCTTGCATCGTTCAAATTATCAGCCTTTCTTGGTCTCCCTTCAGCCTCTGCACATACTCTCCGTCGCGTGTCTTAGGACCAGCAGACAACTACCTACACCCCCTCGTCAAGACAACGTTTCATACTACGACAATTATCCCGCATATGCGCATCCTGGCAGTTCCCCTTTCCGAGTCCGGTGGAGTGTTCAGCCGACTTCACTCTGCATCCGCACAGTTTTCGTGGCCGACTGTAGAGATGCACCGTTATGTATGAATGATGGGACTTATTTACATGGTATTGCCTCTTCTGCAAGGATATTTTGACTGCTCCCGGGTACGGAAGTGTTGGCGAAGAGGTTTGGGTTGGGGAGGGCTGAGGTTAGTGCGCAGCCGGTGCTCACTTGGTCCCTTAGTGATATTTTATAGGTTGCCATCCTCTCCGACACTCAATTTGAGTAAAAGTGGGTGATGATGAAGGATGAAGAACTCACGAAAGTCGATCATAACGTCCATTTTAGTCTGTCTCCAACTTCGTCGTGGAGTCCAAGCAGAAAATCTTCAGAGACCAGTTTACACGAGTTTATCTCGAGCGACTGTATGCGGCTTTCCACCTCGGTTTGGAGAATGTTTCTTGCCAGTGCCTCTACGTCTGATTCGGTGAACTGATCGCAATTCATGAACCGGAGATGATCGAGAGATCGAATTCGCTCCCAGTCGTCACTGTCCAGTCCACGCCACCGCCACTGTAACGGACCGCTTCCCATGGGAGCGTCAAAATGCACTGTCTTTACGATATCACAACTTTGCAGTAAATCCGCCAAAGCCACCATTACGTCGATCATCTGTGGCGTATGAAGTTTGATCGCGGAGCCGTATGGGAAATAACCGTCTGTTGAATTGTAGAGAAACATCTCTGGGCGACTGCTGTGGATCGAAAGTTCAACCGTTGATGGTCTAAAGTGCATAAGGGCGTTGAACATTGACACAGCATACTCCCTCATGTCCCCGAATATAGTAACGGCCAATCTGTCAATGGGAACGGAATGAGGTTCTGGCGCGTCATCTGAAAGTTCGAACTCTTCCTCTCCAACCGTGCAGTTCTCCAGCTTCAAAGATAGGTCTTGTAAGTTGGTCATGCGATGTATTGTCGCGGCAATTTCCTCGATAAGTTCGTCCCCGGATATATGGAGCTCCACGTGAGTAAGTTGTGATAGAAACCATTTTCCCGAAAACACCTCCCACCTCCAGCCTCCGGCCTGCGATGGCCTGGGCAAGCTGAACATGGGCACATGTGGGTGAGAGTATGTCAGCTGTCGCAACCGTGGGAGATCCGTAATACCAAGTTTCTCCATGAGATAATCGGCGTTGTCCTCGATTATATCCAAGCTGGACCATCGGTGCGAGGTGTTTTTCAAGGCCTTCAGGAACGATCGGGCACTGGAATGAACGGTCATCCCGACGACGAGATCAAGTTGACGAGACCGAGACACGAATTCGCGAATCTGATTCTCTGGGTAGCTATCCCGAATTGCCGTCCACAGTAACGGGGTTGCGAGCGCGATACGGCGGAAACGGCGTGAAACATGAGACACACACACTCCAAATTCGTATGGGCCACCCCCAATGAAATGGCGCCCCATTTCAAAAATTATTGCCATTACTTCATCCGGAAGACGTTTAATGCCGTGTTCAAGCACTAGAGGCTTGCCGAGCCTACGGAGACAACGAAGTCTTTTCCCAACTCGTCGTTGTGCTTCATTCAAAGCGCGCATGCACGTTCTTGCCTCCTCAATCGCGTTCATGAAGGTCAAAAGATGCCGTGAAGGTGGAAGATCACGTCTGCTAAAGTTCTTGAAGTTCAGTGATGATGATTCGGACACAGATGTCCGCACGCACTTTGTCTCCGTGGAATAGTTATCAAAGGGGTTATCTGGGAATGCATCGTCCCATCCATTGTGCTTTACACGTGTCAAAAGGTTCAGCAAGTCGTCCAATCCTTCCATTGCCTGGTAAACCACGCGTAGAAACTGTGAGCAGGACGGTTTGTAGCAGGATTCGAATATTGAGTGTGACAACGTCACACCTTGACATTCCTTTTGAAAAACTTTTTCATCGCTTCACCCAGTTGCACTTCAGTTCGAAAACACACCTACGGAACTGTAAGTCTACTGGAGAACCCGGAATCCCGTCTCCAGGCATGGTCAACCGCGCTGCGATTGAGTTGCCCGTCAAGGCATGACTCGGAATAATACATCTCGGAAGATACAGCCGTATTTCCAAATGAGTCTTCGTAACCCTATGAAAGTTCTTCTAATAACTTTTGGCGAGTGACAAGATTGTTTACGATAAATGCACGATTATCGAGTAATGAAAGGGATCGCATTTTATGGTTTTACTTCTTCAGCAACGGCTCTGTCCCAAATTCAGTAAAATTGATCCATAATGGCAGCCGAGGAACTCACGAAAATCTCTCAGATCGTCCATTTCAGTCTATCTCCGACTTCATCATGGAGTCCGAGCAGGAAATCTTCAGAGATCAGTTTGCACGAGACTATCTCGAGCGACCGAGGGCCATTCTCCGCTTCAGTCTGGAAAAGTTTCGTTGTGAATGCCTCTATGTCTGATTCGGAAAATTTATCGCAGTTCATGAACCGGAGAGTATCGAGAGATCGTATTCGTTCCCAGTCGTCATGGTGCAGTCGATTCTGGCGCCACTCAGACAGGCTATGTGCCATGGGAGTGTCAAAATGCACCGTTCTAACGATGTCCCAGTTTTGCACGAGATTCACCAAAGTTGTCGTTACGTCGATAGTCTGTGGGATCTCAAATTTGATCGTGGAGCCGTAAGGAAAGAACTCCCCTTTCGAATTGAGGAGATGCCTGTACGGCGCATTGCTGTTAATCGAAAGCTCAACTGTCGATGGCCTGAGGTGGATGAGAACGTCGAATAACGGTGCAGAATAATCCTGCATGTTCCCGACTATAGAAATGGCCAATCTGTCAATGTGAACGGAATGTGGTTTTGGATATGCCGCATTATCCGAAAGTAGGATATCCTCTCCGGTGCGGCCTTCCAGCAGAAAAGATAGGTCTTGTAAGTTTTTCATGCTATGTAGTGTTGTGGCGAGAAATTTGAAACTCTCGTCCTCCTCATATAGACGGAACTCAACGTGAGTAAGGTTGGAGAGCAAATAGCTCCCTGCAGGTGACTTGAACAAACATCCCCATCCCACAACCTGAGATAGCCTCGGCGTGCTAAATATGGTTAACTCAACCGGGAAAGCGTAAGATAAGTATCGCAACCGCGGGAGGTCTGTCATGCCAAGTTTCATCATGACATATTCCGTTTCCTGTTCGATTATCGACAAGCTGGACCACCGGTGCGAGGTACCTTTTATGACCTTTAGAAAACACTCGATATCTGTACTATAGGGCATTTTAATGTTCAGATCAAGCCGACCTGACCGGGAAATAAATTCTCGAATCTGATTCTCTCCGAAGGAATCGTGAATTGTTGTCCACAATAACGGCGTTGCGAGTGCGACGTTGCGAAAACGGCGTGAAACATGAGACACGCACAGCGCAAATTGGACAGGGCCCTCCCCATCGAGATAATGCGCCATTTCAAAAATGACTGCCAACACTTCATTTGGGAGACGTTTAATGCCTTCTTCGAGTACGAAAGGTTGGCTGAGCCGACGAAGACAACGCAGTCGTTTCCCGAGTCGTCTTTGTGCTTCATTCAAAGCTTTCATACACACTCTGGCCTCCTCAATCGCATTCAGAAAGCTCGAAAGATGCCCTGAAGACATCGGATTACCCCTGCTCAAGTTTTCAAAGTTCAGTGATGATGGTTGGGTCACAGATGTCCAGACGCACTTTGTCTCGTTGGAATGGTTATCATGGAGGTTTTCCGGGAATGCATTGTCCCATCCATCCTTCTTTACACGTGTCAGAAGCTTCAACAAGTCGTCCAATCCCTCCATGGCCAGTCAAACTGTGCGTAGAAACAGTGAGGCAGACGGTTGAGTGCAAAGTGTGACAATGTCACCGTAACATCACATTTCAAAAAAAATCTTCATCCAAATCGGTCGTTGCACTGCAGTTCAAAATTACACATACGGTACTGTACCTCATACTAGTGATCAATAACAAATGTTTCATTCTAGACAAATCTGCTGACTGGGAATCTTGTCTTCTGATTTGTTCGACCGCTGGTGAGGGTTGCGCTACCGTCAAGGCCTGAAAAGTACATCTCAGACGATGATGCAGCTTCCCCAAACAACTCTTCGTGGGGCTATGAAGATCTTCCAAATCAACTTTGGCGAGCGGCCAGCTTTTACAATGCACGATTATCGAATAGTGTAGGTATGGCATTTTATGGTTTTACTTCTCGACATACCGCTCTGTCCCGATTTCAGTACAATCGGCCCATAATGACACTGAGAGACTCACAGAATTCTCTCACAAGCTCCATTTCAGTCTGTCTCCGACTTCATCTTGGAGTCCGAGCAGAAAATCTTCAGAGATCATTTTACACGAGGTTATCTCGAGCGACTGTAAATCAATTTCCGGCGGGGTCTGGAATAGTCTGGTTGCCAATGCCTCTATCTCAGATTCGGAGAATTTATCGCAGTTCGTGAACCGGAGGTGATCGAGAGATCGAAGGCATTCCCAGTCGCCATCGTCCAGTGGACGGCTGTGCCACTCTAACGGACCCCCGACCTTGTCAAAATGGACGGTCTTAAGGATATCACAGGTTCGCAGTATATCCGCCAAAGTCCACATTACGTCGAAAGACTGCGGAACACGAAGTGTGATCGTGGAGCCATACGGGAAGAAGAACCCATGTGAATTGAAGAGATACCTGTGCGGTCTAGGGCTGTATATCGAAAGTTCAAACGTCGATGGCCTGAGATACATGAGAGCGTCGAATAACAATGCGGAGTAACCCTTCATTTCCCCCTGTATAGAAATAGCCAATCTGTCAATGTGAACGGAATGCACTTCTGGCCCAGGATACGCCTCGTCATCCGAAAGTAGGATGGTCCCTTGGGTGCAATCCTCCAGCAGGAATGATAGGTCTTGCAAGTTTTTCATGTTTTGTAATGTCGTGGCGAGATCTACGATATCCTGGTCCTCCTCCGATAGACGGAACTCAACGTGAGTAAGGTTTGATAGCAAATAGCTTTCCGCAGGCAACCCCCACCCCCATCCGTCAACCTGCGATAGCCTGGGCAGGCTGAATGTGGATAGCTCAACCGCGCAAGTGTAGGTCAAGTGTCGCAACCGTGGGAGGTTCGTTATACCGAGTTCCATCATGAGGCCTTCCGTGACATCTTCGATAATGTCAAAGCTGGACCATCGGTGCGATGTGTCCTGCAAGACATTCAGAAACCACCCGGTGCATAGACCATTGTGCATTTTGACATCGAGATCAAGACAACCTGACCGGGAAATAAATTCTCGAATCTGACTTCCCCAATAGGAATCGTGAATTGTTGTCCACAATGACGGGGTTGCGAGCGCGACGTGGCGGAAACGGCGTGAAACATGAGACAGACACACCGAAATTTGACCTGGGCTATCCCCACTGAATTGACGCGTAATTTCAAAAATAATTGCCAATACGTCATCCGGGAGGCGCTTAATGCCGTCTTCAAGCACCAGAGGCCTGATGCGCCTACGCAGACGATGTAATCTCTTCCCAACTCGTCGTTGTGCTTCATTCAGAGCTTTCATATACACTCTAGCCTCCTCTATTGCATGGAGAAATATCGGCAGATGCTCTGAATATGTCGGATGTCGTCTGCGTAGGATTTTTGAAGTTCAGCGTTTTGGTGGTTGGGACATATACATGTCCGGACGCACGTTTCCAGCTTGGAGTTGTTCTGACAGAGGTTATTTGCAAAGGCGTCGTCCCATCCGACCTTCTTTACACGTGTCAAAAGGCTCAGCAAGTCGTCCAATCCCTCCATGGCCAAGTGATCGATGGGTGGGATCTGTGCAGTGCGTGGTATGTCAAGTGTGACTATGAACGTCACGCGTGACATTCTTCTCTTCTTAGCACCGCAATCTGAACTGTCATGTACCGCTGCAAGACAGTGCAGGAAAGTCTAAGTACTACGACGTGGTCCCTTTCGCACGAACGTGAGGTATGCTACATGAATTGAACACAACAGCCCGGAGCAAGGTTTGTTTGTTCTGTGTATTTTCAAATCCGACCTTTCGCAAGACGCGGATTCGAAAATACATATAGAGCACATCCTCATCAAGAACTAGAGTTGGTTCCTGATACATCTGGTGAATTCTGCCGCCTCGCTTGGTGGCCGCTGGTGGAGGCTGCGATTGCGCTACTGGACTGTCGCACTTGCTTGTGCTCCCAAAACGGTAAGCCGACGAGTCAAGTGGATCGATCTCATGTTCAAGCCACGTCAACTCTGCGGGGACAAGTTCGCCGATCGGTTGCTGCCAGACTGGGGATTGTGAGCTCAGTCGGTTATAGGCAACCTGGCGATATCGCACTTCCTGCCGAAATATCTTTCTCTCCGTGCGTCTTTTCATATTCGTGTCCATATTCACACCTATAATACCACATGCGTCGACGTTAAACTTGACTTACTGACGAATTATTGATATTTGGATGGATAGAAATCAAAGCGATAGAAGGAGGAGTGTTTGGCACGAGGTATGCGACGACTGGGATTTTGTTCGGTAAATATGTACGAGGGGTTGTGTGCATGGAAAGACTGCAAAAACGATATGTAGATCGGAGACGAATGAAGATCAGAAGATGGGATGTATTACTGGATTCTACACGTCGTTGAGGTCGGTGGCCGACCAAGCTGTCCTTCGAGATCTTTTGGCGGTGTATAAATGGTGCAACGGTGTCGGTACGTGTCGGGCCGAACGCTCGACACTGTCACGCGTTACGGCAATTACCAAATTCGCCTTTAACCGCCTCTTCAAGTTCGACCACCACGACCATCTTCCCAACTGCAATGGAAATCTAGTGCCGTATTAATATTAATATTGCGATGCGTACAATTAAACTCGTCATCATCGGTGACTCTGGCGTTGGCAAGACTAGCATTCGCGAACAGGTGAGCAGCATCATCATCTCCTATGAACCTCAACTTTGAATGGCTAATCAACTTGAACGCGCAGTATATCACTGGCCGCTTCTCAACAGGATATAGAGCTACGATTGGGACGGACTTTATCACGAAGACCTTGCCCCACCACACAAACCCGGATGACTCTGTCACTTTGCAAATTTGGGTGCGTTCAGATACATGTCATCTACCATGATTTCAGTCTTTGTACGGTGCACTGACGATTGAAGATATTGTAGGATACGGCAGGCCAAGAACGCTTCTCCTCCTTATCAGCAGCGTTCTTCCGTGGCGCGGACGCCGCGCTCCTGATGTTCGACGTCAACCAGCGCGAGACCTTACACAACCTAACGAAATGGTGGAATGAGTTCAAGAAGAGGGCGCCTGTGCCGGATGAGGATGCGAGGGAGTTTTGCGTTGTGGTTGTGGGGAATAAGGTTGATGTTTTGAGTGACCAGGAGGATGGGGAGGAAGGACTACGAAGAGAAGGAGCGGATGGAGAGAGCGGGAGGGTGGCGGAGAGCGAGGCGTTGGAGTTCTTGGATGAGATGATCCCGCCCGCGTCGCCGTACGATAGTCCGGTCGTACTCGGCGAAGACCCATTCGTAGGAAACGGTGCGCCACGGATGAACGGGGACCTCACCGGTGGCGAGGTCGCTGTCGTTGTCCCGCCACCACCACCACTCGCCGCCACATCCTCCTCCACATCATCGTCATCACGAACACGCTCAATCGCCATAAATGCCAACACCAACGGTGCCTCCTCTTCCTCCAATGGCGCCCATCCCTTCGCTCCATACCACCCGCACCACCATAGTCACCATCACACGCGCGGGTCTAAATCCGCCTCATCTGAGCGTGGTGGATCGATGGTGCTAGGCGGGACTATGACGACGACGCATACGAGTATGACAGTGTACCACACACCGTCATCCTCGCTCTTCGATACGTACACGTCTGCGTCCTCGTCGCCTATGAGTCCGTCTTTGTCCCCACCAGGTCCAAATCCAAATGCAGGTTCGGGTTCAGGTGTGGGTGCTGGGGTTGGGGATGGACGATCGGACGCAGTGAAAAGGAGACGCATGACGTCCGCGAGCACGTCCACAGGGTCGTCTACGCCTACTATCACACCTAGCCTCTTCGCGCGCCGACAAGGCTCACCAACACCACCCACTCCGACAAATCTGCAACACCCTTCCTCCCCGTCCCACTCCCACTCCCCATCTCAGGCCCAGTACCAATCCCCATCTCAACCTGAATACGAATATGAATCCCCATCTCAATCCCAACCTCGACTCCCGCTCCCGCTCCCACCACCCCCAGAAACCGGCCCCGCGCTCTTCCTCACCTCCGCCAAAACCGGCTCTGGCGTCGCGCATGTGTTCGAGTACGTCGCCGCACGCGTGGTGGGTCGATGGGAGTATGAGGAGGCGCTTGAGACGCGCACTATGCATGTGCGTGATGGCACCATGGATACGATTAGGCTGAGAGAGGGACAGGGTGTGGGGAAGAGGTTGAAGGGGAGTTGTTGTGGGACGTGATTGAGATGGGGGACGGTTTTGAGGATCGTGTTTAATGATATCTGTCTCATTGCGTATCGCACATATCGTTTGCTTTATTGCGTTTATATTCTCCCGCACAGACACACATATGTTTTTCATCGTAGCATTCACTACTACATGGTATCCCAAAACTACATCATCTCGTCGTAATTAATTGTCTGCTTCGGCAACGCAGTAGCCCGTCCTCGTTCACTTTGACTAATGTTATCAGTTATTTGAACATTCCTGTATGATGAGTTGTCTACGTACAATCTTCCCTACTTGAACCGAACAGCGGACTACACACAGAGGCAGTTTGGGAAAAGCCAAACTTCACTCGAATAATGGCGCTGCGCCGAATTTGGAGTCACAGATCGCGTGACACATACAAGTCACATTCGTGCCGCAAACCATACACTTAGAGCCCCACCGTGTAAAGCTCACGTATTCCACTCAGAGATCGTCAATGGAAGGCTTGGGCGAATTACTAGATATTTTGACGCGTGTAAAGAAGAAGGGATGGGACAATGCATTCCCCGAAAACCTCTACAACAACCATTCCGACATAACGTACGTGAACATATGTGCCTCAACCATTTATCACGCTGAGCTTCGAAAACTTGTGCAGACGTCCCCCAGTATATTCAGGGCAGTTTTTGACCTGTCTGAAAGCGATCAAGGAGGCCACACTGTGTATAAAAGCTTTGAATGTCGCACAGAGCCGCCTTGGGAAGAGGCTGCGGAGTCTTCGTAAGCTCAGCAGGCCACTGGTGCTTGAAGACGGTATTAAACGTCTCCCGGATGAGATCTTGGCAATCATTTTTGAAATGACGCGTCATGTCAATGGAAGCCAGCCATACCCATTCGCGGTGTGTCTGTCCCACGTTTCACGCCGTTTCCGCCGCATCGCGCTCGCAACCCCATCGTTGTGGACAACAATTCACGATACCTACGACGATAGTCAGATTCAAGTATTTATTTCCAGATCAGGTCGACTTGATCTGGACATCAAGATACGCAGTGGTTGGGGAATGGAATCTTTTCTGGAGGTGTTGAAGGGCACTACACACCGGTGGTCCAGCTTTGACTTGATTGACGACGACACGGAATACCTCCTGGAGGATCTCGGGATGATGGACCTCCCACGGTTGCGATTCTTGAGCTACGCCTACCCGGTTGAGCTATCTAAATACAGCATCCCCATGCTATCGCAACTCAGTGTGCAAGGAATTGGGAGGGCGATACCGGCAGGAAGCTGGTTTCTATCAAAACTTACTCACCTTGAGTTCCACCTATCGAAGCGCGACGAGAATCTCGAAGATCTCACCGCGACATTGCAATGCATGAAAAACGTACGGGATCTGTCTTTCAAGCTGCGGGACTGCACGCTCGGGAATGTCTTACCCGCGGATAAGGCGACGTATCCGAAACCTCACTCCGTTCACATTGACCGATTGGCCATTTCTATAGAAGGGGAAATGCAGGATTATTCTGGGTTGTTGTTCGACGCTCTCAGTCATCTCTGGCCATCAACTTTGGAACTTTCCATATACAGCAACCTGCCGGATAGGTTTCTACTCAAAATTCAGAGAAGGAGTTGTTCCCTTATGGCTCCATAATCAAAATCCAGGTTCAGCAGACTATCAACGTCATGAAGACCTTGATGGATGTACTGCGAAGTTGTGACGTCGTAAAGACAGTCCACTTTGACGCTCCCATGGGAAAGGGTCCGTCGTGGTGCCTACTAGACAATGTCCACTGGGAGCGAATTCGATCTCTCGATAATCTCCGGTTCACGAACTGCGACGGATTTACCGAATCAGAGGTAGAGACATTGACAACCAAGCTTCTTCCGACCGAGGCGGAAAATGCCATGCGGTCTCTCGAGATCATCTCGTGTAAATTGATCTCTGAAGATTTTCTGCTCGGACTCCACGATGAAGTCGGAGACAGACTGAAATGGACGTTGTGAGCGATTTTCGTGAGTCTCCTCATCCGTCATCACGAGCGCTTTCACCGAGATTAAGAGAACTCTGTTGGTCAAGAAGTAATGCTGTACACACCAGTTCTCGAAATCCGCACACCTTTTACGAACAGTCAATCATAAGTGACTTGGAAGGTCTTCCATAGCCGAAGGAAGTTGTGTGGGCATGCTACGGTTGTGTATGTGTGGTGGGGCCAGAACCATATGCGACCTCGACACAGACGCAGACGCTAGGTTGTGCAACGTGTCGCGTTGATGGACATCGAACATCAACAGCGCGGTGTCCGCACCATGGAACAACACTGCTAATAAAGAGGATATATCTTCTTGGTCTGCCTTACCTTACAATCTTGATCCATAAACAACAAGAGACGGATTGCCCGTGTACGCCTCCCTCTCCATCTTCATTCATCACCTCTATGTATCATTTTTACATTCAACGCATCACCACACACCGGCATGCTCCCTAGATATTACTCGAGTACCCAAAGAAATCACGCCCTCGCCGCATACCTCGTTCCGAAAACGCCTACCTCTATCGCTTTGATTTCTGTCCATTCAACATCATAATTCGTCAGTGAGTCGTTATCTTCGACATATGGGGTATCGTGTGAATATGAATATGAAAACACGCACGGAGAGAGAGGTGTTTCGAAGTGAACCGTGATATCGCCAAATTACCTACACATATATGAGCGTAAATCAAAAACTCAACTTTGCTGCAACGAAATGCAGTTATGATTTCTTAGACTCACCGACTTGGAAGTACAACCCCGGAACTCCGGACCACCGACCTATGGAACTGAGCTCGCCCTCGTCGTTCAAGCCCCACACGGGTAGCAACAGGTCGGCGATTTTGTCTCCGCAGAGTGTGCGCACTGGGTCACGCGCGTCGCCGTATCTACCATTCCGTCCACACACACACAAAAAACCATAACAAAAAGAGAAAAACATGTGAGTGAGCAGCGAAATTGATTTTGGATTAAAAGGGGAGAGGGGAGAGGGGAGAGGGGAGAGGGGGAGGGGGAGGGATGGCTGACCCAGTAGCAAAGATGATCACATCAGCGCGTAAAGTGCTCCCGTTGTCGAACTCGATGCCTTCCGGAGTGAATCGGGAGATTTGGGAGTCGTTCTTGAGCTTGATCTTCCCGTCGATGATGAGCTGGCTCGCGCCGACGTCTATTCGACATCATCGCCAGAAATCACCAGTAATCAACGGTAAAGTGAGGAAGTTACGGGGAACATTGACATTGACATTTGAAGAGAAGTGACGCACCGACGTAATACCCTCCCGCTCGCGTATGCGCGAGGTAAAAAGACCCAGACCCATCTTCGCCAGTGTTCGTCCTGAACCCGACTTTGTGCAGCCCGTCGAGAAGCGCTCTATCAAAACAAAACATAATATGAGCGACGATCTCCACCGACTTCAACAGAACGGGCCGGCCGCACCGATCAAGCTCGGAGATGTACGCAGTTATACGCTGAGAAATTATTTTGAGGAGGTGGAGGGGGAGTGACGCGCTGAGTCTGTCTGCTAATTCAGTTGGCGCGATCGGCGTGCTGCCCTCCCAATATGGCGCTGTGAGACGAAAAAATACAGCAATTGAGCTGGCGGGGTTATTTGAGAGGGTCTGTGTGTTAGAAAGCGTACCGAAAAGGACGGGGATGCCCCGCTCGGTTGAGAGGACGTATGTTGAGTTGCGTTGGAATATGGTTACATCTGAATGAAGAACCCAGAGCTTTAGGATTCTTGAAGTATCTTGAGCAGGAAAGGTGCGAACGAACGAACCTACGCCGTGATGGTAGTTGTCCTGGGCGATGTCGTGTCCTGCACACGGCATTATACTTCAACTTAGTTGCACCTGAGCAAGCAAAGAGGGCACTTACCAGAATTACACGCGCCGATGATAACGACCTTCTTGCCCTCATTGTCACGACCCGACCTATACTGCGACGAATGGATCATCGTCCCACCGAAATCATCCTGAAAAAATGACACGCTAGTCATTTAACGGTTTCTCACTTTCAAGCGTATCGTGCGCATACAACTCACCATCCCAGGATACGTCGGCATATTTGGTACACCGCTCCCGAACCCGAGTGCGAACACCACATGGCGAGGATGGAAGGTGCGTTCCCGTCCGTCCGAGCGCTTTATCGTTACAGTCCAAGCGCCGGGACCTTGGTCACCATTCAATGGCACTTTGTTTTCGTCTTGGATTATGGATGCTATCGTTGCGCCTGTCCAGACGTTCAGTTCCATTGAGTGCGCGAACGACTCGAGCCAATCAGCGAGCTGTTGATAACGGTTTAGAGGAGTTTCTTAGGTGATACTCGACGATGAGTTCTTACTTTCATCGCTGGAGTGAAGACTGGCCATGAAGCGGGGAACCTTATCGGCAAAACATGTGGCAATTTAGAGCGAATGACAAAAAAAGGAATAAGGATGACGCACGGAATGTAAGGCATATGATCATAACCTTTCATGACAGTCCGTTAAAATAATTCCAATTTGATAGACATAATACGACGTGCGCACCAACAGGATCGTGAAGACAAAGTGACTGATACCTCTTCCTCCATTGATCCCCAATCCTCGCATTCTTCTCAATAACTAGCGTGGGTACGTCCAAATGCTTCAGTCTGGCAGCAATATCAAGCCCACTGTGTCCACCCCCAATGACGATAACCGCAGGCTCCGTATCCTCAAAGTCGATCTCCCGCTGCCGCTTGTCCAACCACTTGCCGTGGTTCGGAAGATGGTCGCGCAGTGTCCCTATACGTTCCGGAAAACCTTTCAGTTCTTCAAGATTGGTGTAGATGGTATGTGCCTTCCACTCCCCACTCCCAAGTAGCACGAGGCGGAATACGCCAAACCCCGAACCGACAGCCGTCTCAAACGTAAACTGCGCGTGGATCCACGCGATGTCTGGGAAGGGTTTCTGCAATTCGACGGTTCCTTCGTCGAGCTTTAAGGCTTGGAGTTTGGCTTCGGATAGCCGGTCGGTAAGAAAACGCAAGATGCGAGGTGTCCCTTGGAAGGTACGGAATTCCCACGTGAGAGCAAGCATATCGCGCCAAAATGCGTCCTCTACGACCATATCCACCACTTTATGCGCGTCCTCCGCCGCTATGGCCTCCGAAAACCCTGTGAACCATTTTGATGCGACTGCTTTGGCGTCGAGGCTTTCTGGGATCTTCGAACCCAGTCGCTCGATAGTTGGGAGGGACACTTGAGGCTTGATAGACGCAGACATGACGGAACACAATGAACGAGATGTGGAATTGTAAAACAGCGATAGACGTCGAGTTCAGGGGGATCACGCAAGCGATCAACCAGATTGACGCAGTTATAACTGAGAGCTTGAGTTCTGGACAATCGGCGGCGCGGTCTTGGGTTTCAAAAAGTCGGTTTGGCTCGAAGAATCTGATGGATTGTCAGAACATCTGCGTATGGTTCAATGATGGACAACTTTGTTTAGACGAACATGACAAATTGATTGAGACATGTGGTCAGCGTGACTTACCAACTGCAAAAACGTCTGCCATTTGCCAATCGGTCGTTCGGCACTCTAGTCTTGTCCATCTCGCGTTGTGCTGGTCAGGATGTATTCAACGACAACTTCAACACCAGCAGTTGTCGCCAAGACTCAGATTTGAAACATACGGTCAGGACTTCTGAGCTTCTAATTCTTGTGATCTGGCGGTCCCAGTGAGAAAGGGAACAAATTTGTCACAACATGATCAGCTCATGATGCTGACGCGGCGGATTTGTAGTGAGATATGAAGGTCGTAACATATGCACGGTGGATGGGAGTGCAACATGAACTTGCGCGGCGTTGGTTGTCAGCTGACAATGAGATCCGGCAGATGCCGGGCATTTGGATTCAGTGCGATAGCAGCTCCATGTTGAATAGTTTCTAATGCAGTCAACTGCCAGACATCCATGAATGTCATATACCCATGCCTTTATTTTGATCTGCCACGCCAGTGAACCCACAGTGTATGACAAACATTTCCCGCTTCTATTACCCCATCCCCTGTAGTATCTCTCCGAGAACGCCACAGGAAATCCATATTAGCTGTGATTGTAACACATACGTTTTTGGGGGCCAAAGTAGCTAGCGCTACCACACAAATTTAGGTTTCTCGTGTGTTAGCCAAGTGGATTTCACGATATTTGATAGATATCGAATGTCCGCGAGTCACCATCCTCATCTTCGTCGTCTTCCTGGGAGTCTCTCTGAAGAAATATCATCAACCATCTCGGTTGAAATCAAGGAAACTTATCTCACATTTATGATCAGCAGATTATCCTCATTGAACATAAGATCACCGATTTCAAATAACCGTGCGCTTGACTCCAAGTAAGATAATGACGTGGTATCTCCACCTTGAAAAATGCCTATATCACTGATTTTAGGATTGTTGATGTGCATTTGAGATTTTTTTCCTTCTCCGGTAGTTTGAATTGAATGCAAGTGTTCTTTGACTAAAAGAGGATTAAAATCGCAGAACTTGACGTATCTCGACCGTCTCACGCGTCCTGCGAGTGCGAAAGTACAGCGGCTGCCCCAAGCATAGCAAAAACCTGGAAGTCCGACGCGCGATATCATTTGGGTGGCTTGTGGACCCCAACTCTCCCATGGTAAACCTTGCTCGACGCAGTCCATGAGCCGATTCACCTCTTGAGCTCCTCCACACATGGTTATAGAACGCTGGATTGTCGATAAAGGTATGCAGAAGAGGAATTGTGTCCATCGGCGTACATGAAGGTTTACAGTGATAAGTCGGCTCTCAGGATCAGTGCCGAAAGGTATGTGATCAGAGATGACAGCAGATTGGTTCAATGCCTTTGGTGGAGGACTGGAACGAACAGAGATTTCGTACGCCACCGCATTAGTGGTGAGGATCGGTAAGAGTAAGGCCGAAGTCACAGAACAACATGATGCTCGATGTTGATTACTGAAGTCCACGACGGCTAGGACACCTGACAGAGGTGGATCCTTCGAATTCGACAAGAGCGCCAAAAGGACGAGGTTCTCGGAAATAAAAGTGAAAGAACGAATGGCATCATTAATCCGCTAAAAGTTTCACCATGAAACACTGAGCTTCAGACGGTATTCTGAGTGACAACTCACCCATATCAAGTCGCCAGATTCCCAATCGATGATGAAAAACTGGGAATCTGATACATGCACTTCGTCGCTGCCGACGTAGTCGCATGGTTCACGGTCATCGTTGATCACCTCGTAACATAAGATGGCCACGTAATTTCGACATAACGAAATGAAGCGCTGATTCGGCTCAACGGCCTCGTATCCAACTTCTTGGGTTATGACGGGATGCTTAGCGTTACGATGTGTTTCGCCGGTGGAGAGTTGGTGGAACGAAATATGCATGACAGCACATCGCACTTCGGTTCTGGCTTGCTTTTGAGTGGATCTCAACGCATGAAGAGTCACATGTTCAGACTCACATCGGATCCATAGTAACGAGAATCAACAAATCCTGATACAGATCTGTTTCCATCAAGTACACCTTGCCAGGTACGTCATACGACCATACCCGGCCTTCGATACACCTCGTCTGACTGGCGAGCTTTCTGAATACCAGGTTCGTCGTCGTTGCACTCCCATCGTCATTCCCAGTACCAAACGTCGCGTACGATAATAAGCCTCCAGTCATATTCCAAATACACGGTTCTCGAACTTTGATTGTTTCTGGATCATGAAGCTGCGGAGCTTCCCATGCCGATACATAGTCCTTCAGCCTCGCCATCCGTTCATCCAATGTGAATGGTGAACTGTCAGGGCCGTCCACCATCCCGGCTTTAGATAGTTCCATTTGGTATTGTAAAGCCTTCTCGGACTTGACCAAGTTGCATAGTCGTACATTTGCCTGTATGGGTTGTACATCGACTGATGGATGAGCGCAAAGACACACAGTGCCGAGGAAGGAAACAGTAAACACGAACTTGTTGCGCTCGGAGTAACGAATTCGCGTCTAGGTTACGCAGAATCCTCACCAGCAACTCATCCGGGAGTCGGAGTACATCCACTTCGCGGGTAACTTGATCGCATGCCTTTTCGAACATAACACGAGCTTGAAGTCGGACAGTGGTGATCAGTCAAGGATCCGGCCCATGTTCGGAGGTTTGCACAGCCACCAAGAATTCTTTTTTTAAAACAATATTTCGTGTTATGTCTAAGAACGGAATAGCATGAAATTATAACCGGAGACTGTCAAAACACCAACGAGCGAAATCCACCGTATCAAGAACATGTTGCAGATATTTCTCTTTAATGCATGCGACACCTTTTCCTAACCGTCAGGTCATGCAACTGTACACTCCTCCGGAAAGAGCACAAAGCTGTGGTTGCAACGCGTATTTTCGGACCCCACCTCCAGAATCCGAGCGCGTGTCTATCGTGTGTGAGTAACTTGAGGCTCACGATATTTGATAGATATCAAACCGCTGAATGTCCCCGTCGTTGTCCACGGACGCCTGAATAAAGTGTCAACCTCGCTCGGCTGAAATGAAGGCGATTGAATCCAATCTCACAGTTAAGCGTACCAGATGATCCTCATTCAACATAACAACACCAAATAGAAATAGCCCTGGCATCCGCTTCATCATGCAAGGCAACGACGTGGACATATCACCTTGGAAAATGCCGGTACCATTTGTGTTGGCATTGTCAATGAGCACTGAAGAATTTTCCAGTTCTCCGTTAGTCTGAATGTCCCGCAAGTGTTGTTTGAATAAAAGAGGATTAAAGTCGCAGCATATGGGAAATCTCGACCGCCACACCTGTCCAGTGCGTTCGACCGAGCAACGGTTTCCCCAAGAGTAGCAAACGGCGGGCTGACCGACGCGCCACGTCATTTGGGAGCCATCTGGACCCCAACTTTCCCAAGGTAAACCTTGCTCAACACAGTCGATGAGCCGAGTCACGACCTGAGCTTCTCCGCCCATGAAACGCCGGATAGTTGATAAAGGTATGCAGAAGAGGAATTGCTTAGATTGATGTAGGTGAAGGTTTACCGTGATAAGTCGACTGTCGTGTGCAGTACTGAAAGGGATCGGATCTGGGAAGGCAGCAGACGGGCCCACTACCCCGGGTGGTGGACTTGACCGAACAGATATATCGTATGCCACAGAATTAGTGGCGAGGATCGGTAAGAGCAGAGCCGTAGTTACAGAATAACATGACAGCCGATGTTGATCAATGAAATTGACGACTGCTAGTACTCCTGCACAAGGCGAATCCTTCGAATTCGGCAAGAGTGCCAGTAGGACGTGACTCTCGGAAATAAAAGTGAAAGACCGAATGGAATCTTTAATACACTACAATTTCACCATGAAAAAGCGAGCATCAACGGCATTCTGAGAGACGGCTCACCCATGCCAAATCGCCAGATTCCCAATCGTAAATGCAAAACATCGCATCGGATACATGCACGTCACTTTGATCATCGTCACTGTTGACCATCTTGTAACATAAGATGGCCACATAATTTCGACATGTCGAAATGAAACACCGATTCGGTTCAACGATCTCGTATGCGACCTCATGGTCTATGAGCGGACGATGAGCCTTCGGATGTGCTTCTCCCGTGGAGAGTTGGTGCAAAGAAATATGCATGATAGCACATTGCGCTTCGATTCTGGCATGTTTTTGAGTGGATGTTAATGCATGAAAAGTCACAAGTTCAGCTCACGTCGGATCCATGGTGACGAGAATCAACAAATCCTGATACAGATCTGTATCCATTAAGTATACCTTTCTAGGTACATCATAAGACCATACCCGGCCTTCGATACACCTCGTCCGACTGGCAAGCTTTCTGAATACCAGGTTCGTCGTCGTCGCACTCCCATTGCCATGCCCAGTATCAAACGTCCCGTACGATAACAAGCCTCCAGTCATGTTCCAAATGCACGGTTCTCGAACTTTGATTGTTTCTGGATCTTGAAACTGTAGAGCTTCCCATGCTGATACATAATCCTTCAGCCGCGCCATGCGTTCTTGCGACGTGAATGGTGAACTTTCAGGTCCGTCGACCATCCCGGCTATGGAGAGTTCCATTTGATATTGCAGAGACTTCTCGGATATGACCAGGTTGAATAATTGTAGATTTGCCTGTATGGTTCGTACATCGACTCGCAGATGAGCGCGAAGACAGACAGTGCCGACGAAGGAAACAGTAAACACGAACTTGTTGCACTCGGAGTAACGAATTCGCGTCAAGGTTACGCAGAATTCTGACTTGTAGCTCGTCTGGGAGTTGAAGTAGGTCCGATTCATAGTCAGCGCTATCATGCGTCTTTTCGAACATAATAGACGGACGGGAGAGTCTGAATGGACCAAGTAGACACCATCAAGATCAAGTTCGAGAAGTCAACACAGCCACATGATGAGATCTACAGTATTAGTTAACCTCCGCTTGATATGCCGATATTTTGATAATTTTCCTTTCCGTTAAAACTCGCGATGTACCAACGGGAAATATGCCAGAGAGGAACCCGAACGTTTATGTGGCTAGCTGGCCATGCCTGTGCTCGCCACTATAGCAGTGTGGGGAAGATTACAAAGCTTCCCGTTTTGAACACAACATTCGGAGTACGCCCGGGCCGGATGCTGCACGACTGTGTACCGTGTCACTTCATTGGGCGGCGTTTTGGGATAACGAGGCGTTGATGGACGTAGCATACTTCTCACAGAGATTGTCTGTGTGTCTGTAGTCAATAAATTCCAGCTTTCATCATGCATTTCTATGTTTTTATTGAACTAATGTATGTCAGAAGCTGGTGTACAAGCGAACGACATTCCGTCGTGGCAAGGCAAAGTGGCGTCGCAAAAAAGAGACAACAAAAAATGAGTAAGAGATGAGATGGAGAAAATATTAACATTAACAGCCGGGACTCTATATTTCGGAATGTTGAAGGGATGTCGCGAGATCGACCAAAGCGTCGCGGGAGGAGGGAGATGTGTCGCTTGCTGTCAAACATGCGGGTTACGCTCGACCTCCCCAAAGTTCTGCCCATGCCTGTCCGCAAATCTCTCCGGCCATGGGCCGAGCATCAACACGTAGTTGCAAGGAAGTTGGGGTTGTTGGGGTTGCACAAACTAAGAGAACGACTCCGAAGCTGAGATGCCGCCGTTGAACGTATACCCGATTTTCTCGCCTTTCTCGCATTGCTGCATTCCTCGGATGGGCTGGGCGTATGGCGGTGTCGAGCCAGACTCGTTCGAACTGGCGCTGCGCGCCGGAGACCAGACGTACTGCGTGTTCTGGTGTCGAGGTTCGAGTCGGTAAAGGACGGCGTGGTGAATGCCAACCTTGTCGTTGCCTCGATTGCAGCAAAATGCTGATCCTGAATTTTCGCCTTGACATTGTTGACGGTGTCCGAAGACTCGACTTCGAGTGTGATAGTTTTGCCGGTGAGAGAGTTGCAGAACATCCGTCCGTCCCATCGAACCGATGGGGAATCGGCGTTGCCATGCGCAGGCGCAACACAGGCAAGCGCCGGCATTGGGATGCCTTGAAGTGGGGCAGTCGGCGGGATTGGGGGGACGCCGCGCGAATATTGCATCGGTGCCTCTTCTGGCATGATTGCGGCTCTCCTGAGCGACCCAGGTGATCGACGAGCAAGCGGGCGCCCAAACTCTGGGCTGGCGCCGAAGTCCGACAGCGGTAGGCTTGGGAACGCGAACGTCCTTATCTGCATGTGGGGATTTCGGTCCTTGTCCTGCGTAACGACCAGCTCGGCTCCTCGGTAGCCATGGTGCTCTTACCGACCCACAGATGCCAGTCCAAGGCGTCCCGAAAACGCGTTCGCATTGATCCACTTCGCGCGGTGGTGGGCCAGAAAGCTTCGCCATGAGTGGTTTGAATAGCATTGATCTTGCGAGAACTTCAATGCGAGAATGAGCTCAGAAAGGATGTGCGCCGTGGGCAGAGGAGGTGCGAGGGTGGAGGTGGAGCCGGCACGGCGCAAGCTGAGGATGTCGGACATTCATGGAACTGGGCAACAAGAGCCAGCGGGTGTGTTCTCATGTACAGTGTCATCCTACATGTGAATAAACAAGCTTCTGTGGGTGCGATGAGCTCAGAGAGATGCCGAAAAGTGAAAAGTAAGCGAAACTCACTTTCGGACGTGGAAGCGTTGAACGCGCTGAGTTGAACCACTAGACATCGTCTTCGGTTATTGGTCAACGACTAATCGTCGCGAGACGCACCTGGAGCTTGGAGGAGCCCCATCTCCTCGATCCATCCGAGCCCAACAGCCACCACTCATGCCAAACCCTTCGTAGCAAAAATTGAAGACATCCAGTTGCAGGAATCGCGATCGCGCGGTCAGACAAGCGGGAGAGGGACGTAGATATTGCGAACGAGAGACGTGACGGAAATGTGACGTGACGGTTGCAGCAGTGCCAGTAGCGAAGCAGTAGCGGATTGTCCAACCATTCGACTCCAATGAGACCTAAAATCGGAAATATATGCTTTCTGATGTTCAAATATTTGTGGGCTCGCAATCGAGCCCGTTAATATTTTCGCAGTAGCGAAGTGACCGAAGGTGCTATTGAACCAAGTGGCTGTGTCGGGCAACTCCGCTCATTTCTACGGACGTTCATTCAATGTTGCACAACACTGCTCTGCCACAAACAACTACCGTAGATCCATTACATAAATTCTGTGAGTCTCTTCTTTTTCTCTCCTTTTTCTTTTTCTCTCACGAATGTTTTATCAAATATTTTTAATTCTGGGCACAGGCATCATAGTCGAGCCATCGGTAGACTGTAACGATGGCAATTACAGAGATGAAAGCTGTCGTTGCGCACGTACTCTTCCAACAGCATCCCGCCATCCTTCAACTTACTTGAATTTAGGATATTAACCACAAATCTATATTTTGAGCAAGGTTTTGATGGCCAGACGATACACCCCACTGCGGGTGTCACGATGAGTGAGTTGTAATATACTCCCATTGGCATGCATTGATGTCGCACTGGAACCTGATGATAACTTACCTCTTCGAGTTCGAGTCGTGGAGAAGAGTTGAGTGATTTATATTTGTACGATAGCGCTGAGGTGGGATGCATGAGTATATGTTTTGGTGATGGAAAACAGGTTCATTTTCTAGCATTTAAAGGAACAGGACAAATCCACTGAGTGTGCTTGGACTGTGCTCGATTCGCCAAGTAACTTGTACCCAGAAATTCTGTCAATTGCTCATCTTTCCTGCGTTGGCAATCGAGACAGAAAACACAAACTTGTTGCGCTTGGAGTCATTGAGGTTACGCAGGAACCTCAGCTAAACTGTAGCTTATCTCTAGGAGTTGTAACTCTCGTAGAATTTGATGAGAAATAGAAATCGCCAAAATTTATTGGATATCGACAATCAAAGCCGAATATAGGGCTTGTGGTTTAAATAATGATGATCGATAATGCTGCCTGTTTGATTACGAACCTGCCGTAACCGCGCTCATTTGGCTGCACGTAGCCAACACTAGAACGCAACTGTAAGTTTCTCGTATTAATACAGTTGTTTTTCACGATATTTGATAGATGTCGAACGGCCGTAACACCCCATCGTCATCCTGCTGTCGGTTTCTCTGAGGCAAATGTTAACCAAGCTGAGCTAAATTCAAGAAAGTTTATCTCACATGTATGACAATGAGATGATCCTCATTGAACATAATAACGTAGAATTTAAATCGGAGTCGCTTCCGCACCACGTAAGGCAACGATGTGGTTATACCAAATTGGCACGTGTCGGTACCCCTATACATGGCACTCGAGTTGTCGACGGTACTCGAGTCGTCGATGAGCACTAGGGAATTTTCCCCTCTTTCGTCAGTTCCAATTTCATGCAACTTTCGTTTGAATAGGAGAGGATTAAAGTCGAACAACTTGGGTTTGATCGTCAGCACCGGGCGCCCTGCGCCTCCGTATTCAGACGTACACCGGCTTCCCCAAGCACAGCAGACACCCGGAATACCGATGAACTCTTTCATTTGGGTCGGAAATCGGGCGGTATGGGGACCCAATATCACTCGGGTGCCCTGTGGACCCCAACTCTCCCATGGTAAACCTTGCTCGACGCAGTCCATGAGCCGAGTCACCTCTTGAGCTTCTCCACACATTGAACGCCGAATTGTCGATAAAGGTATGCAGAAGAAAAATTGTAACTGTCGGTGAACAAAAAGGTTTACGGTGATCAGTCGGCTTTCAGGATCAGTGCTGAAGGGGATGGGATCAGGGAACGCAGTGGATTGGTTTACTTCCCTGGGTGGCGGACTGGATTGAACAAATATTTCACTCGCCACCGAATCAGTGTTGAGCATGGGTAAGACCAAAGCCGACGTCACAGAATAACATGATGCCCGATGTTGATTACTGAAGTCAACGACGGCTAGTACACCTGACAGAGGTGCATCCTTCGAATTCGACGAGAGCGCCAAAAGGACGAGGTTCTCGGAAATAAAAGTGAAAGAACGAATGGCATCATTAATCCGCTAAGAGGTTCATCATGAAACACTGGGCTTCAGACTCTGAGTGACAACTCACCCATATCAAGTCGCCAGTTTCCCAATCGATGATGAAAAACTGGGAATCTGATAAATGTTCGTCGTTGTCTACGTAGTCGCGTGGTCTACGGTTACCGTCGATCACCTCGTAACATAAGATGGCCACGTAATTTCGACATATTGAAATGAATCGCCGATTCGGCTCAACTGCCTCGTACCCAACTTCTTGAGATACGACGGGACGTTTGGCGTTCGGATGTGCTTCTCCGGTGGAGAGTTGGTGAAAAGCGATATGCATGATAACGGATTGTGCTTCGGTCCTGGCTTGTTTTGAGTGGATCAACGCATGAAGAGTTACATGTTCATACTCACGTCGGATCCGTAGTAACGAGAATCAACAAATCCTGATACAGATCTGTTTCCATCAAGTGCACCTTGCCGGGTATGTCATACGACCATACCCGGCCTTCGATACACCTCGTCCGACTGGCAAGCTTTTTGAACACCAGGGTCGTGATCGTCGTACCCCCATAGCCAGTCCCAGAAAATCTCCCATACGACAACAAGCCTCCAGTCATATTCCAAATACCCGGTTCTCGAACTTTGAATGTTTCCGGTTCTTTGCGATCGAGAAATTCCCATGCTGATGTATATTCCTTCAACCTTGCCATCCGTTCTTCCAGTGTGAATGGTGCACTTTCAGGTCCGTCGACCATCCCGGCTATGAATAGTTCCAATTGATATTGCAGAGCTTTCTCGGATTTGATCAAGTTGCATAATCGTACATTTGCCTGTGTGGGTGGTGGAACATCGACTCGACGATGAGCACAATGACAGAACCGACAAAGGAAACAGGAAACACGAACTTGTTGCGCTCGGAGTAACGAAGTCGCGTCTAGGTTACGCAGAATCTTCACTAGTAGTTCGTCTGGGAGTTTGGATAACTCCGCTTTGCGGTCCACGCAATTATGTGTGTTTTCGAGCATAAGCACCGTGGTGACGGTTGAGAACGTCAGGGAGTCAGCGCAGCCGCATCATGATGCAAACACAGCATGCCGTATTTGGGATGAAACTTGCGATATGTCTAAGAAAGGGATATCATCGAAATGTAAGAATTGGCTAAATGCTGCCCTGAACCGGAGTTCTCGAAACATGAAAGAACGAAAAGGACCGCGTCAAGAACACCATATGTGCATTAAATTATATATATAGTCCCAGGCAGCGATCCCGCACGCCAAAAAATGAGAGCAAAAAACCTGAACGTCATTATGTATACGAAATCGAAACGTGACGAAAACCGCCTCCTCAGGCCAAGTGCTTCAGACCCGGAGTATCATCACGAAAAGGGATATCAAGCCCCAAACAACAAACCACCTTCTACCACGGCCTCAGAACAAAAGCCGCACTGGCACTTCAAACAAGCCTCGACCCAGGCCTCTCAACCGTCTCCCACTCCTCCGTGCGCTGGCTCATCACGCTCCCCGACCGGCTCACCACGCTCCCACTTCCACGACCATACCTCGCGAGTATGCGTTCGCGGAGGTAGCACATCGTGCGTGTGATGCTGAAGATGATGGCACCGCCTACTGCGATGCCGACGATCCACCCTGCGAGCTTGCCGTGTTCTTTTGCGGGGTCTAGGAAGCTGTACGCTGTCGGACGGTGATTCATGTTAGTCATATGTATATATAGTTGACAGTGGTGTACAGGGGGGAGGGAGAAAGGGGGCGGGGACGTACTGTAGAAACCTTGCGTAGCATGCGTTATGTATGCGATGCCGAGGTATCCTGCAAGGAGGATGATGATGAAGGGTATGTGGCTCCATGGAGTAGGACCGGCGTGCGTCAGTAAGATCTCGAAAAGAGCGAAGACGCTGTTCAGAGCGTGGATTGAGATGTTTGACCAGGCTGTTGGTCACAGCACGTCACATTTGAGTTTCTTGCCTAAGTGGAGGGAATGATGCGCACCATTAAAACGGGTAGAGAACGTGGCTGACGAGGAGAGCTCGACCCAATAGACAATAGTGACAAGAAAAGCTGCCAACAACCCAATTAACACGCGTCAATTTCCGACCACCACGTAATATAACCGTGTGTGGAACAGGGAAAGGGAACATGACTCACGAAAAGTCGTAATCGTTGAAAAGAGGAGGACATGCAAGAATTGCAGAGGGCGAGGCCAGTGTTGGAGTGGGTAACCTTTACGGTGTCCACCTCCTATTCGGAATCCGTATGCGAATGTTTGAACGCCTGATGCCCAGAAGTAGGAACATAGGCCGATGTAGGACAGTTCGGTGAAATAGGAGAAGAATCTGGGGAGGTGGTTAGCTGGTGTGAAAACAAGTCATAAGAAAGTGGACAAAATTGTAGAATGCGAAATGCACAACAGCCAAGATAATTACTTGACAGCTAGTCGACACGACCTGAACATAATGAAGCCAGCGTCACGGAGAGTCCAAGATAGGAGTTTTAAAACAGAAGGCGTGTTTCAGAAGACATTTCTTCCCAGAAAGACTCCGCTCTTCAAGAGAAAAGAAGCATTCGAGCGTGGTCCCACGACGACGCGCAATTCGAACCACACATACGAAGAGATCGAGGCGACGTACGAATTCGCGGTATGCAGCTTAACACCATCCCAAATCAATATGAAAAGCAGCGCAACAAAGGTATAAACGGCGAGGACGAGGCGAACGATGGCGAGAGCCTGTGGACTGAGCACAGGTGAAGTGACGAGGATGTGTGTTGCGTCGAACGGTGCTGCGACGCCCATACGGACGTATATGTTGCGGCTCATAGCATGCAGAAAAAACTAAGTCCCAACGATGGTTGAACTTGAAGAATAAGGAGGAAAGGAGAAACGAGGAGGTGAGGAGATGTGGGCGAGAGAAAGATGAGAAGGAACTGCAGGTCACACGTCCGGAAAAGGCAACCACAGGAAGCGCCTGAGAACGGACCGGTGATAGCCGACTTTCGTTGTAAAGCGGGCGTGTCCAAATTGAGATTTGTCTGAAAATCTTGTTGATCATGAGATCACGGTCGTATTTCCAAACGACACCTAGAATTTTCGCACATTTGCTGTGGCTCACAGTGAAAATCGCCATGTTTTCAACCCGAATAGCCTCAAGCGCCCCGCCACCTATCCATCTGCCCATCCTGATGAACTTCAGATGAACTGTTGCCTCAGAACTGTTGACGTCTTCCTCATCATGATCCATTGTACCGCTGGCATGAACGACTTGGGATTCTGTCCGATTATCTCCGCACTGTTATCGGGTTCCTCGACGAACGATCCAGGACCACTGGCAACAAGCGAAGTGACGAAGCAACCGGTCTTTCACGTGAAACGACTGGCAAAATGGCTTGAAAGTTGAAACTCTCGTTGCGCAGCTACAACATCTCTCGGGGTATCTGAAAACAATGCTGCGACATATCCTTTCGCAAAACTGTGTCATTTTTTCCCCCAGTATTCTGCGGTAGCCGGATCGTCTCGACATACTCACCACCCGTAAGCGAAAGGCGGCACAGCCACTGCTTCTTGAATTTCCAGCAGACTTCAGCAATCACGCACGTGAAGGAACTATTAGCATAAAGCATCTACAGTTAGCCATGTACAGCCGGGGGGTCCGTTATCTCCCACCTCTGAAGCACCTCCTTTGCTCTGTGGTCGGTCGCACACACGAAGATGCCTACCACCAACTCGCTCTTTTTCGCCATAATCACTCTCATTTTATCGCCGGTGCTCGCCTTAAATGATTGGAGCCAACCATGTTTCGATGGTATATGTACATACTACGCTTCTCCCGATGCAAACACGATGGCAGGCGCAGTTACAATCGTACGTCTACTCATTCATAAACTATTAAACCCGTTACGAATATTAATGAATGAATTTCTTGAAAGACCGGCCACCCATTCGCCATATCGGACATTACCCCAGCTGCTGGTTGGGAGATTGTAGGCTGCAACCCCGACGCACTCGCGCAGGACATACGCATCGTGTGTCAATCCACCAACACCGCTGACGCAGGCTGCGACCATCTTTTCCAAAATGGTGCTGAGAACACTATCGTCAGGCTCCCGGAAAACGTGAGAAATCTGTCCCTCCTACCCGTCGCTTACTGTAGCATTGAATGAAATATTTATTTGATATGATAAAATTAGTGTGGCAAGAATGCATTCGCACGTGTAGCGAAGGCTTCCGTGTCTGCGGACCAGTCGATCCCCCAGTCTATTGCCCGTCGTCTACACAGGCGTGCTACAGATACGTCGGCGCCGCAAGTACACGCTATCACTATTGATACAGATTTCGGCGCCATTGGTGATGCTCAGTAAGTCACGGCCCGTCAATTCCAATGCCTGCCGAATACCGAATATCAATTACTGACTTTTCACATGGGGACAGGCCGGGAAATGTGACAGTGCATATATATGGCTCTTCGGTCCCGAGCGCTACCGGCGACTCTTCGACTAACCCCACCGGACGCCGAGATGTAATTGGTGTTGTTGGTTCGAGCCTGCAGAACATTAAACGCGATGCCGCCTCTAATGGGGTTGCCGGTACGTCTCTCTCTCTCCATTTCCCTACCAACCCCCGTTGATAACCAACCTGAACCTTACGCAGAATGGGACTTATGGAACAAGACCACATCCACCACAATTCCCGTTATCAACATCGACTCAAGCTACAACCTGTTCAACGCCTCCGTCGATTGCGGAGATGAAAAGGCTAGCATCGACGTGAACGCGCACACCAAAGTGTTCGCGAACGTGACTCTCGGGATTTTCGCGTCTGGTCTGTTGGTGCCGCCGATTATTACGAACCTTTCGGCATTTGCTGGCGTTACGTCCAGTTTGGATGCGACGCTGACGCTGGATGCATCTGCGACGGTAGGACTATGTTAATCGCCCTCGCATGAATTCAATATTGATTTATTTTTTGATCGTCGTAGGGTCATATCAATACAGGCATTATAACGCTCTACACGGCAGCAATCCCGGCTCTGAACTTTCCTGGGTGTGTTATTTTCTGCTCTCTACGGTCGTCCCTGTGTATCGTGCTCAAGCCATTATGGCCATAGTATCCTGACCGTTGGACCTGCATTCAAGGTCAATGCAAAAGCGATAGTAGACGTGGATATCGCACTCAGCTTGGATGTCAATTTGAACTACAATGTCGACAAGCTCCAGATGATCTTCCCGCCCAATGGAAATTCGTCCGTCGCGACATTGAGTCCGGAGGATTCGCGTGAGTGCTAATTCGTTGTCGATCGTCATTGGTACAGAGAATGTCTCTAATTTATTATTTGTACAGCCCTGAAATTGTCTGTGGACACGAATGTTATATCAAATGGGCACGTCGAAGCCCACCTCATTCCGACCGTAAGCATTCACCGCCTCATCTGTTCTCAAACTGATTGTCCTTCTCACAGCTCGACTTGGGTATAACCGCGCTCTCCGGGATGGCATCCGCAACAGTGTATCTCGACGTAGACGCCATGGCATCAATGGATCTAGCTCTCAACGCCTCCGCTTCGGCGGTCGCTCAGGCGCCTGGAGTACCCAACACCGCATTGGCGAACGGCACTTCAAGCACACAAGGGGAAGTGAATGGGTGCGTCGATTTGGAAGGAGGCGTGAGCGTGAATGCAGGAGCGCAAGCGAGCTTCTTCAGCCTGTGGAGTGCGGGCGTGAATTATCCGATTTATGCGCATCAGTGGACTTTGTACAAGGTATAGTATATGTCCATTCTTCGAAATTCTACGGTGGATAAGGTGCTAAATATTGGAATAGAATTGCTTCGCCGCGGCGAACTCGACTAGCACGAAACGGTCTCGTCTTTCCTACCCATCGAAACGTGCTGCATTGAATTGCAGTGCTTTGAGCACTAACCTCACCACGTTGGTGGATACAATTTTACCAAGCTCCAGGTAATCGCGAAACCTTTCTTAATATTTTCTTAACTGACTGTTGCACTCTCACAGCTTCACCTCCCTTTGACAATTGTTTTAGCTGCCCGGCACTGGCAGCTGGCAGCTGGCAGCCTGTGTTGTTGTTGGAAGCAATTCGGCAGTTATTCACCTCGTTCGTCGATTGACTTCCTATTTTGATTTCATATTTCTTCTGTAATGGACCTTCGGCTTTACGCAATTCGTGTTGTATCTTGGAAAATAGGAAAACAATTATCCCAAGCATGGGGTGACCGTGACCGTGACGGGCTTTGTTCGTCTCTTCTTACTCTGATGTCCGACATACAGTCTCGCGCTGCCCAGAAAGTGCTTTTATGCGATCTCCCCCATGAACTACTCGTAAAGGTATTGCTCAATCTGGACGGGCTTTCTTTGCTTCGAGTACGGCAAGTTAGTATTCGAACTGATGTTTACAACCACGACCGCGATCATGATTCTGAAAAATACACAGACTGGCGTACGATTATGCAAATTGATCAAAGAAGAAATGGTCCTGCAATACAGCCTGGAGCTATCGATCGCTGGCATGGAGGATGGACCTGAAAATGCTCCATTCACGACGGAAGAACGTATGGCAAGACTGAAAGAGTATGCATCATCATGGGAACGTCTCCGCTTCCACGACCCCGAAACCTGTAAAGTCCGACATCCAAATCTTTGGGGTGTCACTGGAGGCTTATTATACTACGGAGAAATTGATGTTCAAAAAAGAACGACAACGTTGGTGTTTAGAAAGCTACCAAGCCGTACTCGGTGTATAGAAGGGTGGATTCGAACGCACGAAGTGCCAGTTCGGGCTCTGCTCTTCACCGCAGATCTTTCGCAAGACTTATTTGTTTTTGCGTATAAGCGTCCGTCGTAAGCTTTCTGGATGTAATATTATTGAATTCTGAGCTAACTATTGGCTAGGTCTGCCTCGTATTCGGTTACATTGCGCATTGCTTTCAACCATATCTCTACTGGGCGAAGCCACATGGATGCCAATCGCCCATTCATAGATCACGCAATCCCATTTGAGGCCAATGAAACGACCATCTTCGACGTCGGAATCTGTGCAAATTTCGTGACTATTTCTTGCAAACACCTCGTCCAGGATGATGCTCAACACTTGGAGAATGGTGGCTACCGTTATCCAGAAACTTTTATCTTCGTTTATGATTGGCACACGGGTGCATTAACATTTGTACGTTTCAGTGGCATGTCTTTAACTGCATCCTAATGGTTGTGCAATGAAGCGAATTCAAGGTCACATTCAGGATTTCGCATTCCTTTCTCATAAGCATGTCCTTCTCATAGCGACTCCACAAACAACACCATGCGCTTGCATGCTAGTCGTAGTGAACCTCAATAATCAACCTACCCCAGACCGATGCTATGTTGCCAAAACTTTGCTCCTGCCAAAATTTCTTCCAGGGTCAAGAATTCCGGACGTGCTTGCTCATTCCCTTTCCCGGTTTGCGCCGGTGGGCGGTTTCGCTGCCTCTGATCGGGTCCCATTCAGGACGACACCGGAGAGCAGGCTCGTTACTATAACGTTTCGATCTACCCACGGAAACCCACTTATTTTTTGTGTGCCTCTGTCGACAATCAGTCCATTCATGAACAGCGAATCGCGAGAGGTTTCGGAGCTCAGCGAATGCATGGACCATGGTATCCCGTGGGAGGATTGGGGAGAAAAGGGAAGTTCAATCATCACGATGGCTGGCATCCCGGACGTTTGCTTCACGTGGGGAAATAGATGTGCGTTTCTGTCGGCGAGGATCCGTGCAAGATATATCATGGTCTGCGACTTCAATCCCCTTGCTCTCAAACGGCGGATGGGCACCACTGAGGTGCAACTGAGAGGGGGTCCGTCGCAACGATTCCCACTTCTTGTCTTGGACCCAAATACCGAAAGTAAAGGGGAAACTTTTGTGGATGATGTTACTACTTCATTACCATATTGGATGGGGAACGCCGGAAGGTTACACGCTCAAGAGGTTATCATACTCGAAGATCACCTTGTGTTCGTTACTGTGCGTTGGAATTTTATTATTATTTCCTTGTCTTATTTCTGTACCACAGGACCGCTCCTGGGACGATGGCGGCGGCGGCGGCGGCGGAGACGACGACAACGACAACGACTGTTATTGGTTTGAAATCTACCAAATATCATAACATTTACTCGCATATCCCGGAGATCAATCCGGAATTTCATTTGTGAGACTGAGTTTCACTTCATCAGGTCATCTCAATGTCTTCTACCGTCATTTTTCCATCAGGATTTCTGTTCAGAGATGGTCGTCTAATTTTGGCGAGGCACCTCACTGGGCATTAGACATACCGAAATGTTCTTAAACTATGGGACCGGCTGTCTATATACATACATTTAAATTCATGGCGGTGTGTCTTAACCATGTTGACCATTCTAAGATATCCGAGTGCTCGTCTTGTGGTAGAGTCGTCAATCTATACCATTGAACGACACTTTCGGATGAAGATGGAGGCTCACGTGAATGTGGGCGGATCCGGAATTATGTCTACGTGCCTACGGTGACACCATGAGCCTGATCTTACGACACATCAATTTTGAATCGCGAATGCGACGACTCAAGCTACTTGACTTGCCTCCCACGCCGCTCGGCGCACAACAGCCTTCGACCCACCCGGATGAATTTTCCTGTACATTCCGCACCTCAAGATCTTTCTTGTTTTCATAAAACTACTCCCAGTAAACACTAATCTGTGGTACGGTGATGCCTTTGTTCGTTTTCGCTTCGCAATATCAATTAT
Source organism: Rickenella mellea (assembly GCA_004355085.1). NCBI lineage: Eukaryota > Fungi > Basidiomycota > Agaricomycetes > Hymenochaetales > Rickenellaceae > Rickenella > Rickenella mellea. Next base: position 186,274 of record ML170182.1, read on the forward strand.
ATGCTTCAGTGGGGGTCCTATTTAATGAAACGGATTGGAGAAATGCCTTGGTAAAATTCCAGCCCGCATTCCCCAAACAGTATAAACCTTCTTGGTTGCAGCCACCACCTAAATTCACAAGGAATTCGATTTTCAATAATAGATATAAATACCTAAGGATAAGTTGGGACTGGTCGCCAAGCCACGTGGATCACGGGGACATCCGCGGGCGCCAAACCGTTCAGAACGTGACTGTGACATCGATACAGCGATTGGGCTTCCCACTCATCATGTTTGAACGGTCACATCGCGACTTCCACAAAGTGCTGTGCGATCTACCCGATGAGCTACTCGTGAAGGTCTTGCTCAATTTAGACGGATATTCCTTGCTCCAGGCGCAACGAGTTCGTGTTTGATTTGATCTTTTCACAACACTATGATGTTGATTTTCTTAGACCAACGTACGATTGTGCAGGTTAATTAGAGATGAGAAGGCATTGCAATATAGTTCGGAGCTATCCATCGCTGGGATGGAGGATGGACCTGAAAGCGCTCCATTCACGGTGGAAGAGCGTATGGCCAGACTGAAGGATTACGTATCTGCATGGGAAGAGCTCAAATGCCGTGGCCAGGATGCATTTACTGTTCGAAACCCCAGTCTTTGGGCGGTCACTGGAGGCTTGGTATCATACGGAGAAATCACTCCTAAAACAGGATCGACAAAGTTGGTGTTTAGAAAGCTGCAGAGTCGTACTCGATGTATACATGGCCAGAAGTGGATGCATGAAGTGCCAGTCGAGGTGCAGTTATTCACTGCTGATCTTTCACAAGATTTATTTGTTTTTGCGTCTATGCGTCCATCGTAAGTTTTTTGCACCACATTCCTGAATCCGGATCACTGAGCAGCGGTCAGTACCACGGCACATTCAAGGACGTTGCGCATTGCCTTCAATCATATCTCCACTGGAGGAAGCCACGTGAAGGCCAAACACCCATTCATAGATCACGAAGTACCATTTGAGCCCATCCCCTCCGAAGTCTTGGTCTGCCTAAATTACGTGACGATTTCTTGCAAAGAGTTCGTCGAACTTGACCACGACGTCGAAGACACGGACGGCGGAGAAACTGTGTTCTTCGTTTATGATTGGCTCACGGGGGAATTAAAATACGTAGGTTTCAATCCCACTTCTCCGACTACGTGCTAATGACTGTGCAATGAAGCGGATTAAGGATCACATTCAGTATTTCACATTCCTGTCCCACAAGGATGTCCTTTTCATGGTGACTCACAAAGCACAGCAGTTCGCCTGCATGCTTGTCATAGTTGACGTCAACAATCAGCATAGCCCAGACCGGTGTTCGGTGACCACGACTTTGCTCCTGCCAGAACTGCTTCCAGGTTCGAAGGTTCCGGATGTGTTTGTCCATTCTCGTCCACGGTTTACGCCAATGAGCGGGTTTGCCACCTCTGATCGGGTTCCATTCAGAACGGCACCTGAAAGCCGACTTGTTGCAATAACAATTCGATTTTACCCAGCATCTCCGTATATCTTTTGTGTGCCTCTGTCGACAATCAAACCGTTCATGAGCAACGAATCGCGAGATGTGTCGAAGCTCGCCGATTGCATTGAGCATGGTATTCCGTGGGAGAAATGGGGGGCAAAGGGAAGTTCCATCATCACAGACGCTGGGATCTCAGACGTTTGCTTTACCTGGGGGAGTCGATGTGTCTTTCCATCCATCGGGCGTAGGCATCGAGCGAGGTATATCAAGGTCTGCGACTTCAATCCCCTCGCTCTCAAACGGCGGATCGGCACTACTGAGGTTCAATTGAGAGGGGGGTCGTTGCAGCGATTCCCACTTCTTGTATTTGACCCGAATACCATCAGTAAAGGGGAGGATTTCGTGGAGGATGTTACTACATCATTACCGTACTGGGTGGGAAACGCCGGAAAGCTACATGCTCAACATGTTCTTATACTTGAAGACCATCTTGTATTCGTAAATGTGAGTCGAACTGTTCGGCTACGTTCGTTGCTCAATTTTTGGTTTAGGATGGTGGCGATAACGAGGATGAGGACGAAGTTTACACAATTAATATCTACGAAATATCATGACGCATGGCTGGCATTGAAAGCTCCGTGAAGACCTCCCCTTCCTGTATTACATCGCTCATAGGCCAACATTCTCTTAAGTGCACCTGTGTAAACGACAATGTACAAAAACTATGCTATATAAAATACATTGCGCTCCGAAATTCCAACCCTATCACCCAACAATTCTTACACTGGACTATGGTAAGGACACTTCAAAATGTCTTCTTGCCGACCCGAAACGTCCCTTGGAACGGTAAGCCCGTCAATTCGAAGACACCAATCTCTGGCCCTTCCTCAGCTTCTTTCCCCTCTCCTGTGGAATATTGTCGATGCCCTCCATCTCCCTTACTATGTCCCAGATCTTCCCAGATATGGTCATGTTCACGGTCCGGCGGCTCATCAGGCGATTCAGCATCCTCTTCTGTAGGGAGTCCGTCAACTGCGACCGCGACTGCCGCTATACCTTGGACACCGGCCAACGCGCCCTTGGTCCCGAAGATTACCTGGAAGACAAAATGAGTACAACCGCTCTCGAGATATTGGATAGAAGAAGGGAAAAGCACCTTGGTAACGAAGTGCCTCAACTGGCTATCCCGACCTGGAAGCACCTCCAGAGGGATATCAACGACTTTCGCGGTCACGATGTATTCTGCGCCGTCTTCATCTTCGTCGCCGTCGCCGTCGTCGCCATCACCCATGCCATAATGGTGTGACGAGTCTTTCACGACCGGCACGCTGATAGCTGGAAGCCACACCTCCGGTCGTATCCTCGCGAAAGCGCGTTCCGGTAGTGGATCAGGAAGAGGCATCGGATCCGGGTCCTTCATTTGTCTGTAACGCTCGCTCAAGTCGTCCAAGTGTAGTTCCGTGTCCATCTCAGCTTTGCCTGTCCCTAGATCGTCACCAGTCCCAACGGGAACGCCATCGAAAACCAACACATCTGGCCAGATCCTGTGGACGTGTACCCCAATGTCCACACCTTTCGGCAGCACAACCTTCGCGTATACCACCCCGCTCATCCTAACCACTCCATCTTCCCCGCCCTTCCCGGCTTTGATCTGCACATCCTTGATAGTAACGTCCCGTAACAACCTCGGTTTCTTCTTTGGCAATGGGAAGAATGCGGGGATAGGAGGGAAAGTCGGTGGGAGGAGAGGTGTGGTGATTTGGATCGGTGGTCCTGGTGGAGCGTGTGCGAGATAGATGGAGAGGAAGTGGGATAGTATGGGGGAAGATGAACGCGGAAGAGGGAGGATGTGTCCTGTCAAAGCGATGACCGCGAACGGATGGGTGAATCGGAACGGGGAAGAGAGAACTGATGTAACTGCTATTGATGTGTCATCCGTGGTCGACGGTAGCGATACAATGAATGGAAGGGATGGGATCGAGATGTTGAATTCTCCGGGCAAAGGATTCATCAACTTCGCCGATACGTGGATCATGGCTGTCGAGTTCTCAGTAAGGATTTGAAAAGATTCAAGTTTGACCAGATCGGCAATCGATGGGAACGGGGTATTACGACCTGGATGTGGGAGACCTGGCATGTCGGGTACTGCGTAAAGTTCAGCATGAAGCAACAGATTTCGTGGGATGGACAGCTAACTTTTAACATAAATGTTCGTCTCAACATCGGTTCGGATGAAATCCAAATGCCGCCTCCAGGATGTATCACCAGGCACACCGCCTCGCACTTGAACTTCCGGGACGAGTGCGTGAATGTCCAGTGCTCCACTTCGCCAGCCTTCGCGGACGAATCGGATGAGTTCCGTGACGTTCTCAGTTGGCCGCAAAGTCACGTTCAAAGAAATCGAAGTAAGCCACGACAAATCCGATAAGTCTTTGGGAGAATTAATGGTAAGTGGGATAGTGATGACGGAAGTGTTGAGTGTTGCGAGTATGATTGAGTTGCGTGATCGAACTTGAATGGTGCCCATATGAACCGACACTTCGTGCATTTGAGCGGTTCCCCAGCGTGCCCATGCTTTCCACACCCCGCTGAATAGTCCATCATCCGATACGGCTACGTCGAGAAGCGCATCTGCACGTAAGCCGACATGTCCGTCAACCTGCATCGTCAACTGTCCCTCCGAAGTGCTCAGAACCCTCACATCCTCCGGACCCCTCACAACCAAAGCGTCCCTAATGACAACCTCAGGAGATATGTGAGCGACTTCAGAGCTATACGAGTATGTCAGGAGAGCAAAGAAGACAAAGAATGCGATGCAGATGGAGAGAGAGGCGAGAAAAACGGTTAGTAGGAGTGAGGGACGAGCAGTAGGGGTGAGGGGTGCATTGAGTTGGTCACTGGTATTGTTCGAGCCAGAAGAAGCAAGTAATGGGGTGTTCTCGTTGTCTTCGTTAACGGCTCTGCCCTTGCCTTTGCATTGTGAAGAGGAGACGTTGGAGTCGGATGTCATGTCCTATTGAGTTCTAGTCTCGCGGGTTCGTACTGGGTGAATAAATGGATAGTGAGGACAAGCAGACTCGATAAATGGCTGTTCAAGTTTTGCCAGCACTTCTATAAACGCGAAAAACAATTCAGTTTGGCTATTCTGTGGTGAAGAATGCTGGCGTGCCGACCCAACCTGATGTAACAGGTTATTGGTCCAGTGAAGTCGAGTGGACGGGTAAAGCTTCACAGAGGTCTACCTGATCGATTTTATAGATAATTTCATTGCTCGAAGGCGTAATCGCAAAACTTACTACAGATCGTAGTTCACTTCAAGTTGGAAGGCGGAATATACGTCTACGTAAGTTTCGTTTGTGTTTGTGTTCCTTCGAGTTGCGATTCACGCAGAACACGCTTCGCATTCGCGTGTATAGCGCCTTTCCAGGTTCTTGAGCCTGCAACTAATGGAAGTCGGGTTGTGAAGTCGTCTATGATGACGAGTTGTGAAGTGGCGTGGCTGTACAGTACATGGAGGGAACCCAAATATGGCAAGTGACGTAATCTAACTCGGTTCTTCCTTGACACACATCCTTGAGTTCCTCAAGATCACCGGCATCAATATTTGGCCTTTATCTAGACATAATGAAAACCGCAGATGCTGGAAAAACGGCCTCAAGTTTTGTACCCGGTTTGGAAAGCCTCTTCAGGCTCCTATCACGCATTGTGGACAAGGGGTCTGCCTACGGACGGTCTGAGGACATGTGGGATGATGTACACCAGATTAAATCGTAAGCGTCGTACACAATGAATGGTTTATTGGACGAATTGATTGTAGACCACGTAGTGAAAACCATTTCTCTCTCCTTCGGTCGCTCGAGGAGTCCAAATTGTGCATGGCCGCATTGACTGAGATTGGCAAGCATCTTAAAACAAGGATACGTGAACTTCAAAGCCAAGTCACCCCACTAGTGCTACGGTACGGGATCGCGCGTTTGCCGGATGAAATTGTTGCCCAAGTCTTTGAGATGGGTCACTTAGATTACAACAGGGAAAACTTCAAAGTGGCGCTGAGGGTTTCTCACGTTTCTCGTCGATTCCGAGACATCGCCCTCAGAACGCCACTATTGTGGACAAGAATTGCAAGTTGGTACTCCAATAGCCAGGTGGAAGCCTTCTTAACTCGCTCTCGTCAACGTGGACTCGATCTGCGCGTCGGATCCTGCGTTGGACTTCAGTTGTTCTTTCTCCGCCTAATGCCTCACTCCAACCGAATTTCTGAAATTCATGTTGAGATTTCTGTTTCAAATTTCCGCGAGCTTTCCATACCCGACTTCCCCAACTTGCAAGTACTTGAATATTATGGGAATGATGGAATTACCGAGTCAACGAAGCCTGCTGTCTCGTCATTCCCATCACTTACATGCCTGCTCGTGCGCGGCCAGTTGGACCTGGATCTGCCATTGCCTCAGCTTTCTCATGTTGTTGTGCGTTTTGACATGGCGGGAGCAATTTGCGAGGCGCTCGCCACAGCTTTGCGTCGCATGTCAAACCTTCGCGAGTTACACGTAGACGTGTCAACGTTTGCATATGCAAACATCCGGTCCACTGGAAACAGAGAGGCTCAGTCCAAACTCCGTTCCTATCGACGCGCTATCTGTTACTATTAGAAGTCTAACACAGAACAGGCCTGTGTGGCCATTATACGCCGCCCTCACACATTTCTTACCAACCACACTATCCATTTGCCTTGAAAGTGATGGGTCGCGTTCCCCGCTTCACTGTCTTAGTCATCGGAAACTTTTCCCTTACGGTTCCGAAATCAGGATTCAAGTCACACTAGAGAACCATTTAGATCCCCGTCTGTCGTGGGATTTCTCTCCGATGCTCAGCTGGGTGGTCGAAGGCTGCAAAATCGTGAAAACGGTGCACATAGAGGTCCCAGAAGGTTACTTTTCTGCCAATGAAATTACGCTGAATACGTGGAAAACGCACTCTTCAATTCGAAACATTCGATTTACAAACTGCCACGGACTTACCGAGGAGACACTTTCTGTCATGGTGGCCGACTTAATCGGTGACAAAGATAACATGGGTTCGCCTTCGCTAGAAATCCTTTCATGTAGGGGGATATCCGAAGTTTTTCTTCCTTTTTTTTTTTTTTTTTTTTTTTTTTTTTTTTTTT